>NDGN011487289.1:0-11842 GCA_002564285.1 Tympanoctomys barrerae
TTGATTTGAAACTGTCTCATTGCTATTTGTTTATCAATAAAATTATGGAAAAAAAAAAAAGAATAGTATGAGAAGGACCAGGGGCCAAAATTAGCTTAGGCAGAAAGAGGAAAGCAAAGGTGGGGTCACGACCTTTGGCACCGGAAGGCATTCCAGTGCATCAGTGAGGGTGTTCAGGGATCAGAGGCTCTGCGCTTCCATCTGCTTCTGCTTGTCTGTAGCAGGAAGCAGGATTTTCAGGCAGGGAAAGAAGAGAGGACTAGACCCACTGGGTGAGCAGAGGGCAGGGAGAGCCAAACCACTTAACTGACCGACAGATGGATCAGCTGTGACAATGTCTGGTCTGCGTAATGTCGAGGTATCTCTAGGTCTAACAGCACATCACATCACAAGGTTTTGTTAAATGCAGCTGTGAACCTGAAAGCCCATCACCATGAACAATCCCAGTTTGAATTTCAGCAAGATGGCACACTTGGAAGGCATGAATATATTCAGTACAGCACGAGGCTAGCAATGAACTGTCACACCCACGTGAAAACCCGAAGGACACTTTCGCATGATCAGGCTTCTCGGGTCACCAACCTGACCTTGGAAATGACTGGCACCTGAGCACCTGCTTAGGCAAGCGCAGGGACCCGGTTTGATCCCAGTCCCACATGCCACGCTGGCCCTACCCCGGGGCGTGCTGAGCCGGCGTCGTGGCGCGTTCCTATAATCCAGTGTGGGGGAGGCTGTGAACAGAAGGATCACTACAAGCCCAAGCTGCATAGGGAGACCCTACACCAAACATATTTTTAAAAAAGGAAAATGGCACACATTGGAGGTGCGAGGACATGAGAGTGGCAGGCTGATCCGCTTTTCCTGAAAGAGGGAAGACAGTCTGGAAATTACACCTGACTGGAAACTAATTTAAAAATTTTTTTTTAAACTAATTAAAATTTGAGAAAATGTCTCTGTCACTAAACCTTCCAGGATGGGCTTGAACTTGTGCTTCACCAGCCTCAGCCTCCAAGTGGCTGGGACGGCAGGTGCAGACATCATTTCTGATGGCATCATTTAAAAACAAAATGAATTGGAGATCCCAGACTGGCTTGGGCTCACCAAGGACAAGGTCTCACATCTTCCTCTGAAGGGAAGCTGGGTTGGAAGAACAGAGACAGCATCTCTCAGCAGGCTCCTGCCTGACATCTGTGGTCAGGCCTGAGACAACGGCAGAGGCAGCCAGCTCAGATGGCACTTCCGCCCACCGGGCTGGGCCCGTGTTCCCGGTTCCTGGGCCCATGCACCCAGCAGGCATCTCTAGCTGCTCCGGGTCAAGCTGTCTGCTCAGACACAAGCCTTTCAGAAGTGACTGCAGAGTACTGTAGATATTTCATGCCTGTGCTTCTCTTACTTCAGGGTACAAACCAGTTCATAACTTCACTAGGTACAAAAATGGGCATAGCTGACTTGCAAGGGCTCCTGTAGAAAGAGATGGGTGAGTTTTAGGTGGCTTCTCCCTTGTCTAGAATGTGGTCAGGTCTGGTGGTGAACACTTATAATCCAGGTTGTGCAGGAGGCTGAGGCTGAGGCAGGAGGATTGTAAGTACTAGGCCAGCTGTGGCAACCAGGGAGACTATGTTTCAAAATAACATATAAAAAGATCTGAATATCCTGACCACAAGAATGCAGAGGACAGAGATAGGGCTATCTAAGCCTAGGTGTGTGGGAGGGGACTCAGGAGCCTTCAGTACTCTTAAGGCACAGACCATTCTTTGTCACCAGAGGGCAAACAAGGTAGACCAAGAAGGGAGAAGACATGGACAACAGACTTGGGGCCAGACGTGTTAACAGATCTGTCTTTAATAAGCACCTGCTTATAGAGCAGTAAGCTCTGATCACTGAGGTTGTGAGGGTGTGTGTGTGTGTGTGTGTGTGTGTGTGTGTGTGTCTGTTGATAAGGTGTAACACAGGGATACAGTGTAGAATCCAGGCTGGAAACCAGGGCTTCAAAAAGCCCTTCCAAAGGTATACAGCTCTATCTCTACAAAACTACCAACCACATCTGGTTCTGGCACTGGGAGACTGAGGCAGGAGGATCATGAGTTTGATGCCAGCCTGAAATACACAGCAAGACCCTGTCTCAAAAGACACCTTGTCTGGTTGAGGCAGGACTGCTGGGCCAAGGGCCGGTCAGATGGAAGAGTGAGAGGAATGTTGGGTTGGGCTTCTCTGCCTCTCACCCGTGGGCCCTGCATTGCCCGGAGCACTCTCAGGCAGGGACTGAGTGGAGTCTCAATTTGAGACTGCAAAGGGCCCACACAGAACTGCAGGGGGAGTGGCCATGCATGTGACAATGCCAGCCACCGCCCTCCATGCCAGTGACACTCATTCAGCCTCCCCCTGGTGACCTGCTGTTGGATAGACTGTCATCTTCCCCCAGCAAAAACCTGTTACGTAGAAAACTGGTTGGTGTGTACACTGAACAGGAGTTGGGGGCTCGGCAGGGAGGGAGGAGGACCCCCATGGTTAAAAGTTCTTGGATGCTGACCCATGGTGACTGCGTGTTCTTTCTTCACACGGGAATGGCTACCAGGCCGACTCGGGGCTGTTCAGAGCTTTCTGCTGGGTGGGAGAAGGCTGAGGGCAGAGGTGTCTGACCCCAGTGAATTATATCCTTCCAGCAAATCAGTTTCTCTCCTTCCTCCCTGTTCCATAAGAAGGGCAAATTCCTGCTCTCCCCTTTACCCCTGGGAAAAGATGAGGACTCTGAGCTCATCAAGGGCCCCATTTTTATTTTTATGTATTTAGTACAGGGTCTTTAGGATCTCACTACACAGATCAGACTCATAGTGATCCTCCTGTTTTCAGCCTCCCAAGTGCTGGGATTACAGGCACACCACCATGCCCAGCCCAGCCTAAGGGCTCTATTTTATTTTATTTTTTTGGTGGAACCTGGGATTGAACTCAGACAATTCCACTGAGCCACCTCCCCGGCCCCAGGGCTCCACTTTAAATGCGCACCAGCCCGGGGCAAAGGCTCACAAGGGCAGGTGAGATCACACCAGGTCCTGTGCTCTGGCTCCCACCTTTGTCCTTCGGGATCAGGAGCCACCTTCCAACAGCAGAAAGGCTGAGGCAGAAAGGAAGCTCACAAAGAGGCTGGGGAGCATATGGCCAGGAGCACAGAAGGGAGCCCCTCAGCCACAGCAGGGAAACTGAGCCCCAATAAAAGGCCCAGTAGGGGCTGGGGGAGGGCAGGGAGGGGTCCCGGGGTGGGGGACGGGTCCTGGCACGCACCAGCATTTCTCCAGGGCCCCTTCCCACTCCCACAGCCTCCCCTCCACACCTGGCCAGGCTCAGCTTGCTGGCAGTGCTGACCCACCAGAAATAGAACTATTTTTGTAATGCATATATTATTACATCCTTATAAAAGTGGCTGCCAGAAGGAAAACACTTTTATGTGCTGTGGTCGCACAGATGTTCCACAGGTAGTTCCAACTGCAGGCTGGAGTCAGAGCCTAGCCTGCCGCCTGTCCCCAGCAAGACCCTCTCCTCCTCCCCGTGGCCTGCACCAGGGGAGACACTGGAAAGCTCCTGAGTGGAATCTGTGTCTCATTCACACATGCATCTTCAAGTGGGGACAGCCAGGAGGGAGGGCTTGGCTAGAGGGGGAGCCACTTAAGAGCCCTGTGGCTACTTCTGACTCCAGTCCTGAGGCCCGTGCTGGAGCCGAGCAGGAAAAGGGCCTCGGCCTGCCCAGGCCTTGATTTCCTAGCCTCTACCTCACACTGAAGGAACGAAGGTACAGAAAATGCCTAGAGTCATACCCGGCAGGACGGCAGCTCTTCTGGCTTGTTAAAACTGAGCTTCGTTCCCAGGTCTCTCTGGCCTTGGAGTCCTGCTGGCTGCCAAGTTGTGCTGTGGGCACGAGGCTGGGTTGGAGGCCAGGACCCAGCCTGCTGCCACGCCAAGGAAGGCTAAGGCTGCCCAGTGTAGGGAAATGCCCAGTCTGAAACTGTATACATTCTAGAAGGTCCATGGTAGCAGCAGTAACAGCTATCTTTATTGAGCACAAGCCCTGTGTTGAAATGGCTTGAGCTTTGAAAACAGATATCATCAACTCACCAGCAAAAACTGTCTTAAGAGAAGTGAGGCGGTCTGTCCAGGTCACATAGCTGGGAAGCTACTGGGCGAGGACCAGAACCAAGGTCTGAATGACTTGGAAAGCTGCTTGCTTCCACAAGACCTCTTGTTGGCTCCATTTCCTCTATGCTCTTTACCAGAAAAGCCAAGGATAAACCACAACCCAGAGCGCGGAAATGCCGAGCAGGGTCCATCTGGCCTCCTGTGTGTCCTGCTGGCGCCTCTGACGGTTCCTTTCTTGCCCTGTTCTCTGGATCCGGGGATGGTGACAGAGAGCTGCCTAACACCCACCCAGCCTTCTTCCTCAGCCAGGCACTGGGTCCTTGTGCCCTGGGTCATCTGACAAATGCCCAACAAAGTGCTCTCAGGAGCCCAGGTGCCCTACCGTGGCCACCCAGGTGACCTCTTGGGTGGCAGTGAGGAGCTGTGGCAGCTGCACACACTCCCAGATCTGCCCTGAGCTTGCTGGCCCGTCCTTTGTTCCCTGCATCTGGAAGGGCAGGCCAGGACTTCATCCCTCTAAGGAAAATATACTGCCTGGCCCGATGAACTGCTGAGCCCAGGTCAGGGAGACCTCTGCTGCCACGACCCGTGACAGGGGCTGCGGCTGGGGCTCTCTTGCCTGAAGACACATCAGGGAGCCTGTGGCTGTGTGGGAAGACGGCTCTGCCTGCAAATGACTGGCCTGATCTCTCCGCTCGACAAAACATTCCACCTTCATGTCTAAATATTTAGAATTTAAAAAAAAAAAATCAAACGAACATCTGCAGGGCCCTTCCCCGGATGGGAGACCTTGGATCTCTTTCCAGAGATTTACGGTCTGCCTTTCCCACGTCTGCTGTGACACAGGACAGGACCCCAGCGCACTTCCTCCGCAGCATGCTGGTACTTGGCACACAATCCTTTTTCCCTTGCCCCAGGCCTTCCCCCACTGGGGCTCTGAGGAGCGAGCCAAGGGGCACCTTTGCTCGCCTCCCTGCTTCCTCACAGGAGGGTCCCTCTAAACAGGCAGGGATCTGCCTACACACTTCACTCTGTTTTCTAACCCGCACTCCAAAGAAACAGCCCAGGATGGGGTGACAAAGGGCCACAGTGAGGGGGTGGCAGGGGCCCTGGGAGCTCATACCCGGGTGTGTCCTGACCAGCTGGGAAGTGCAGCTGCGGCCATTCATCACTGTGACAGGGACCACCGAGAGCAGCGCCCCAGCTCATTCGAATGCTGGTGCTTCCCAAAGCCATCAAGCTGAGAAAGGCTGGGACACGGGCAAGCCGGAGGTGCCCTGGAAGCGACTCCGATGAGAAACACCAGCAAGGCTTTCTGGACACTTCTGCAGGCAGGGCCAGAAAATGAGAGCTGGGAGGGCTCCTGAGAGCTGGGCAGTGTGTGTGAGCGTGCCGGCGAGCAGGGGGAGTGCCCACAGGAAGCGCTCAGCCTGCTGCTGCGAGGACAGGGCAAGGCAGGGGGAGGAGGACACCCACAGGAGCTGGGCTCACACCCGGGGCTCATGCAGCCCTGGCGGCTCCGCTCCACACACCTGCCCTGCCGCCGGGTAGGGCACATCACTGGACCACTGACAAAGCCGAAGGCCCTTTTTGCTCCCTCCCCAGGGGCAAACGGATCTCTAGTAGTCTACCTGTCCCCTGGTGCCTGTAACGCAGGGCCTGCCTAGGAGAAGCTGACTCGCAATTTGAACATCTATGTAGCATCTACTGCACAGCAGGCACAGAGAACAGTTTCAGACCAAACAAGTGTGGCAGACTAGAAACTACATTTCTTTTTTCCAGTCAGGCAACTCTAGGTTCAAATCCTAGCCCTGCCTCTGCTGGTCATGTCACCAGGGACAAACTATTTAACAGCCATGTCTCAGTGTTCTCCCCTCCAGGTGGGACAGCAACTCTACCTTGAGTAGCACTGAACCCAGGGAGCCGAGTGGCACAGTCACGCACACTTGTGCTGCACTGCTTGCTTGTCCACTGTTCTGGGAACCCTCGTCTCCCATCCGAGGCAACTCCTGACACTCTTCCAGGGCTCATCCAGGAGTCACAGCTACTGCCCTCAACCCTTGTTTCCCGCTTGCTCAAAGCTGCGCATCGTTAATGTAGATTTGTCTACCTCCCCACTCCCCCAGGCCCCTTTACAGTCACTGGAAGTGAGTCCCAGCTTCAATGCACCTCAGATGAATTACGGGATCTGACTGTAAGAATGATGACAGAAACATGAATTTCCTCATTAAAGCCCCAAGAGCAAAAGGCAATGCAAACAAGGCCCGTGGCCCCAGCCAAGGTGTGCCGAGGACAGCCACTCATCAGGCCTGCGTTTGGCTTGGCAGGAGCCGCTGCTCAAGGCAAGCCGGAACCAGACGCTGGCTGTGGCTGACAGCTCTGATTTAAACTATTAGGAAGGCTGAGGATTAAATATTTGTGCAGGTCACTGTATACTTGGGTGGAATTATAAACAGGTGGGAATGGTTAAGTGACGCAGTGGTACAGGAAGTAGTCTCTGGATATAGATTTGGGGTTCTCCACTCACTGCCAGGGATCAGGGTGTGGGGAGGTGAGCAGTGGAGAGATTGGGTGCCTGGGGGTGCAGCTGGCCCTCTCAAAGGCCATTTCCTGGCAGTGGGATGGGCTCTGCTTGGTTCTGGGTGGGGCAGGGACAGCCTTGTCCAGAGGTCAGACAAGTGGACCCTGTGCTCCAGCTGGACTCTGGCTGAGACAGCAGAGGTGGCATGGTGGGGGTGGGGGTGCACGTGAGTCTAAGGCTCCAACACACATTCCAAGGCCAGTGTTGGCCGACACTAGCCTTGCACTACCATTTTTCGAATGTATGATGTTGTTCCAACTAATACAATACAAACTCACTTAAGAGTTACTAAAAAAAAAGTTACTAACTGATCCTGTCATATTTCTTTTTCCTATCCAGAGCTATTAAAAGCATGACTATTATTATTATTTTTTTCCCTCTGTGGTGCTGAGAATCAAACCTAGGGTCCTACACATTTTAGGTAAGAGCTCTGCCACTGAGGCCCACTCTCAGCCCAAGTGTAATTATTTTACTGAGAAAAAAAAAAAAATCTGACATTAAGGGAAATACTCAAAAGCTAGGCATTCTAGAATGGGACAGGACGCCACCCGGAGGCGGGTTCCCTCCTGAGGACAAGTGCTGCCTCTGACACCTCCTGCTCTGGGCTTCTTCCTTCCCCTTTTCCCTAAAGCTTCCTGTGAGAAGGTGAAGGCCTCTCAGAGGGGTCAAGGTCTTAAACATGAACTTCCCTCTGGATGGGGAATCCAGGGTCTTAAACCAGCACAGATACTTCCAGTGGTGTCAGGTGCGGACGGAGTGAAGTCAGGTGCAGAGGCAGGCAGTGTCCTCCAGTGCAAGGTCCGACTTCAGTTTAGACACAGCGAGGAACAGACATTAGGAGCTGGCTGCTAGTGATGCCCAAGGGTAAGGTGAGTGAGAGAAATGGGTAAGTAGCATTTCTTCAGTTTTAAGATACACACAGAATTCCTTGGAGAATTTCACTAAAATGCAATATTTTAGCATTTCTGAAAAGCGCTCTTGAGGTGGGCTGAGGTGGCCAGATGTAGAGACCCTGGGCTGCAGATGGATGAGTGACTCATGGAGGGGCAAGCTGGCTTGGCCAACAGCACCGCACTGCTTCCTGTAGCACCACTCGAGCCTGTGCGGAGGGCTGGCCAGCCTTGAGGAGGAGAAACTATGGCCAATCCTTCCGTCGCTGTGTCCTGCTCCAGCCGGGAGCTAGTAGGGAGATGGCATGTGTGTGCAGCTGTGAGTGGTACAGAGGGCACAACGCCCCTGCAGGTGGCAGGCTGACAGCTGGCCGAGATGAGCACCGCTGGTGGGGCACGCTGCAGAAGGCCAGCTCTGAGGCCGTCACCTGTGGCCACTGGCAAGCAGCTGGGAATGTAAACTTACCTGTCTGGTGAGGCTGCCGCCGAGGTTCATGGTGCCCGAGCCAGACTTGTTGGTTTGCAGCCAGAGCATCACTGTAGAGGTGAGCTTGTAGTGGGCGTTGCGGCCACTGGACTTCTCCTGGGGGAAGAGGGGAAGAGGCGTAGATCAGAGCCCGAGGAGCACAGCGAGCCGAGGAGGGCCCTGAGCGTCTCCTTCAGTTCAGGCCATTCTAACATGTCCTCTCCTAGAACATCACAGTGTATCTCCATTAAAAATCCAAACTGGTGGGATTTTCTTGTGATGATTTTTTTTTTTAAAGTGTGTATGTTTTTGGCACATGCAATTTACAGTCATTTTGGGAGTAGGTATATATGCACAATGCAGCTTGGGGGTTTTAAAAAAATTTTTTTTTCTTAATTGGTTTTTAAGGGGGCAGAATTTGCAATCCTGTGTATTAAGTTGTTGCAGGATCTTTGTTATCATGGACTACTGCAGCCATGTATTTTTGCTGAAAATGGATTTGGAGGAATCAGCAGGGGTCTTTGTATCCCAGCAGAAACCTCTTAGAGAACGGGCTCACTGGTGGGGATGTGCACGGGGAGGCCTGGGCCACCAGCTGCTGGGGCAGTGGTACCTGCACTTCTACCACATGGATGGAATCCCAGCAGCCTTTGATCTTCTTTGATCCGTCTCCAGCCTTCTTTATGAGGATCACTCCAGCAAACCCATGATCCAGATCCCAGAGGTAGACAGATGAGACGCCGCCTTCAAAATACCTGCAAGAGACAGCCACGTGCCCGTCAGACGTTAAGAGATCTTAGACCAGGTCTCAGTCTGTCTTTTGGCAATGATGTACCCAGACACCCATCTGGAATTAAGGACTCTTCTTGTGATGGTTCTAGACCTAATCTTTATATCCCAGTCATTTTAAGGAGTAACAGAAAGAATGTAAGCTTACAGGTATGAATGGAAGCCTGAAGTTTGAGCTTTGCGTTTCTGGCAAGACTAACTTCTCTGGCCTTTAGATTCCTCCCTGATGAAGAACCTGGCACTGTGTGTGACACAGAGCAGACAGCGAGAGGAAGCCACTGCTGCTGTGCTGATCTTCATCATAAATGATGCTAGTCAGCAGTTCTACCTTTTGGGATTCCTATTTGAATGGGGAAATGGAGAATCACAGCAACAAATTCCATCCCACATCCCCAGTCCCACCCGCCCCAGGAGGGTCAGGACCCTGGGTGGCCTTTCAGTCATTTGCTGTAAAATCCTAGCCAGAAACAATGAACTCAATGTGGGACACCGCTTCTCGCCAGACCCAATCTTTCAATATAGAAAGATTCCTAGTTATGACCAAATGGAGGAGGGAAAGAAAAGGCCAGGAGAATAGGCCATCAGGCTGGGCTTGCAGACCCAAGGTGACTGCTGTGACAGACAGAGGCTGCTGTGAGTAGACACAGGAATGGAGTGAGCTAGTGCAGAATCTCAAACTCTGCCGATAGCTGACTGTAATTCTGGAAAAATTAAACTCAGGGATAGCGCATGCTTGACCCGATGGTCCGGGGGCCCTCTGACACCAGGGAGGCCGTGAATGAACAGTGCAGCCCGTCCGCTGGGGGAGCAGGGCAGGCGGCCAGCAGTGTGTGCCGGGGCCTCAGCCTCACAGGCCAGCCCAGGAGTGGCCTCAGCTCACGTGCTCACCTACCTAACAGCAATTAGCTAAGAGCAATGCCCAGGGACCAGTGTCAAGAGCCTGGACCACACAGGCAGCGCCTGCTTTATCAATAGCTTAGAGACAAAAGCAAAATAAAGAAGCTACCTGACAGATGATTACTGTTAGTTTTAATATGAAGTACTAAAAATTAACATGCATCTGTGAATTATATCCCAATAGAACTGTAATATAATAAAATACATACTTAGGGTAAATGTTAGTACTTAGAAAGCACGGATGTAGGACACAGAATTCTTCATATAATTGCTCCTGTGTACCTACAGGTTCCACAGCCTCGGAGTTAATGAACTTTGGGTTGAAAATATTTGGGAAAAGGCGGGCATCTGCACTGAACATGAACAGACTTTTTTGCTGGTTGATATTATCTAAATAACTACAACTGCAGCAATCCACTTTCCAGACTCCCTTCGGTCCCTCTTAGGCAAAAGCTTTCTTTGTCTCAATAAATTCTTCCCACTCTAAAAAAACAAAAAACGAAACAAGAACCCAACTGTTTACACAGCCATTACACTTTCTTAGGTGTTGCTCATACCCTGGAGACGATTTTAGTACCCAGGGACACGCGCGGGTCGTGTGCAGTTACGGCAGCACTTTATGTAAGGGCCTTGCTCATCTAGGGACTTGGTTTCCACACAGGGTCCTGGAACCGATGCCACACAGACACTTACAGCTAACTATACTCTGTTTGCAATTTTATGCAAAGTCTAAAACTGCCTAAAAAAAAAAAATTAGGTTAGTACATAAGCTACGCTAACGTGAGACACAATCAGACCAAGAAAGCAGCCCCTGCCCCTCCGACACGCCGACACATGAGGGTGCCAAAGCTATTTCACCTCCTGCCCTAACCCACTGCAGTCCACAGAGTGCTTGGGGCGACAGGCTTGGTGCTTAGGTTGGCGGGAGCTCCGTCCCTCCAAGATTCTTAAGGTAGACTGGGGCCAGCCTCTGCTGCAGGACCATTCCACTGCCTCTGTCCCACACACCCACGGCGATCAAGCTATCCAAGGGGATTCGCAGCCTGCCTCCACTGGCAGGAGCCAGCTCAGGAGCCATCAGGGAGCATCTGCTCTAGGCATCAAGGAGCCGGATGCATGGCGACAAGCTGGCCACACTGCAGCATGGGACCTGGCCCTGCACAGGGGCAGCAGTGCAGGACTGTGGGAGAACAAGCACGCAGGAAGAGGCAGGCACCTGGGGGGTCCGGCTCTCAGCTGCACAGTGGATCCCAGGGCACGGGTGGACCCTGCACCCCCAGGGGTGGGACGTAGAGTACAATGTCTCTTCACCTCAACTGTCTCTAAACTTCTCCTCCTGGGATGAGATAAGATGCGTTTTGATGGAAAATCCCAAGGTCCCACCTCGCTGTGTAGTGCAACCCAGGTGTGGACGACCCCTTGTAGGGTGAGCACGTACTGGGCTGTTCCTGAGCTGTTCTGGGACGTGTGAGATGGGTTGGTCGCCACTAAATTCAGAGCGGTACTGGAGTCCTCTACGCTCTTTTACAGTGTTCGAGCAACACTCAGTATGGATTAGCCTAGGAGGCCGGAGGGAACAGCAACACTCAGCAAGCCTTCAGCTGCCCTTCCAGCTGGGGATGGTGCCTATGCTGGCCGAAAGGCCAGGCTGGTAATTCCTCCTGGCCACGCTGGGGCAAGGCCAGAAGGCCAGTATCTGGGCGTGTGCACCAGCTGCAGCAGCGCTGCTCTCCTGCGTCCTGGAGGACCGGTGAGAGGCGGGCCAGGCTGCCCTGCAAGGAACCAGGAAGAATCCTGGTGGCTTGGTAGTCCGCATCCACACTACTCCACGGTCAGTTCCAGAGTACCAGGTGCCTAGACTGAGCCCCGTGGTCCGACACCTTCATGTTTTTCCAGAAAAATAAAGCACCAGCATTAATGTTTTATAAGGTGGAACTGGCTGTTTCCACTCAGTGCCCCACCTGTGGCTGGGGCTCCTGCCCCGGACAGCTTCTCTCTGCCATCCTACGCTACCCCAAGGGGTCACACAAACCAGGCCTAATGATCCCAAATGTTGGAGAGGAAGAAGGTAAAAATGAAAGCCCAACTACG
>NDGN011487294.1:0-16060 GCA_002564285.1 Tympanoctomys barrerae
CACCACAAAACAGGCCAAATAGGAAATAAGCCATTGGTGTTGAGCAGGAAGATGACTGAGTTTCTCTGCTAGAAATGAAGTAAGTCACGACCTGCACAGAACTAGGTCCTACTCTGCACTCTGGCCTCAGTACTTGCAGCTGGTTCTGAAACACATCCTGGCCCAGGTCCCTCCTCTGATTCCAATTGGAAGGTAGAGCACCTGAGACTTCTTGCCTCAGAGAGCACAGAGAGGCTCATCCGAGACCCAAGGGCCATTTTAAAATACATTGCGAGTCTCTACCCAATGTTATCATTAATTTTAATTTGCCTAAGTAAGACATAAGAATTTCTCATTGTAAAGTATATTCCAACTACAAATAAAGATAGCGGTCACCTTGACCCCTTCCTTCAATGTCCACTTCCTTCCTCAGAAGTGAGAGCAGCTCAGTACAGTACAGGTATTCCACTATGGAGTGTGCTAAGATGAAATCACCAGTCTTCAAGAAGGGACATTTAAGGGGTTAAAAACTCAAATGGTAGTCTGTAGGATTTCAAACATAGGATCTCTTACCTGAACTGCTTACAACCAGAACTGTTTCATATTTTAGAGCTTTTCAGATTTCAAGATGTTTACATAAACACAATAAGACATCTTGGGGATGGAGTCCAAGTGTGAAATTCATTTAGTTTTCACATATCTTATATATGTAAGGTCATTTTATACAAATTTTAGTGCACTTGCATTTTGACTGCATTCTAGCACGGGGCCAACCGTGAGCTTTTTCACTGGTGGCATCCTATCAGCACTCAAAAAAGTTTCAGATTTTGAAACATTTTCCATTTCATTTTGGGATTAGGGATGTTCAACCTATAGATGGAAGAAAGAATTGCTTGCACGCAGAGGTTGCTGCCAAAGGAGTGCATGAAGTGCCTGGAGCTCTTAGGAGGTCAGAAAGCACCTTGGCTGACCAAGGAGGTCACAGCAGTCACCTCCTGAGCCCTGCAGGCCACAGGGACTCTGAGGGCTGGTCTCCTCCAGGGAAAGCCTCCGGGATGCCCTTCTTTTCTGCCTGTTGTCCAACTGTTGTTTATTTCGTCTGAACTTGAGTCAGGGATGTTCCTATGCTGGGAGGGGTTTGATTTTCTCAGCACCCGTGGAGTTTTTGCAAAGAAAAAAAACTCTGTGCGTACTCTGCGTCTGGGAGTTACCGACCCACTTTTGGGAAGGGTACCAAACTCACAGTCACACCAGGTAAGCTTCTCTGCCTGCTAATTATTTTTTCCAAGAAGCCTATCTTCCATCATACAAGAGCTGTCAAAACACAGGTGGTGTTTTCTTTGCTTGGTTTGTGTTGGGTAGTTCATGCTCCCAGTAGGAAAACAAGGTTATTAATGCACATATCCCCTGGGGATCTGTACTTGGGCTTTTAATATCCATGTAGTCTCTCCCTGAGAAAATATGTGAACCTCCATGATGAGGAAGGCCCGGGAAAAGAAGAGGGAAAGGCAGGAACTGGATGAAAATAGACAAAAGCCCTGCAGGAATAACAAACAAAACTGGGTCCCCGGAGACTGGCAGTAGCCACTCAGTGCGAATTTCCCAGGAGGAGCTCCTGCCAAGACCTTTCAAGAAAAATTACAGCAAATTGAATTGGGCTTGGAAGTCGCTCGTTATTAGTATTCCTCCCACATTCTAACCTAATTACAAGGAGATCGGCTTGGCCATGGGCAGTCATTTCAGGCTTTGTTTTCCTGCTTGCCTCCCCCACCTCCACCTGTCTTCCTAGAGGCCCTAGTCAAGGTTACTGCAGTAGTGTCAAACACAGTGTGACACCAATGCAGCAAGATTAACCTTTGGGGATGGGACCATGCTCACCGTGGAGCCAAGTAAGTTGTGTTCTTCTTTGCCTGGCCCTTTAGGGGCAATCAATCAAATCATTAGTTTGAGAAATACTTTAATCCTGGGCCTCTGCTTGGGCTCTTTATTAATGCTCTTTCCCCAGGCCAAAGAGAGCTTGTTCTCTTCCCTGCTTTAAAATGAAATGTGTGCACAAGCTCCCTCTTACTCTAGCTTACCGTGCAGGGCTCTGAGGAGCATGGAGAACATTTTTAAGGAAATAGAGATACAAACAATAATTGAGCTAATAAGGATGTCAGGGGACCTCCAGGAAACACACACCCCGCCACCTGTGGCGGCAGCTCCCTGGCCACACGGGATGTGTTCTGGCTCTGTGGATGATGAGGAGCAGGAAGTGCCTCCGCTGTTTTCTGTAATCAATTCCAGACTGCAGCTATGCTTGCTGCCAGAAAGTGTTTTCTCCCATCTAACTTGAATAACCTGCTACAATTTCAATCTCTGTTTGGAAAGAGCAGCTAAAACTTTGCACTTCCTGATTGAGAATCCACTACCTCCCATGAAGTGTAAGCTTCAGTACTGAGTCTATTCTGCAGCACCTCTGAGATCCCATGTGTCCCCTCTGGACATCTCAAGCCCGAAGAACTAGGATTTTGTAATGAAGCGTGAGCTCTGAAGACATATAACCCTGTTTCAGGTCCCAGCTTTGCTACCTAACAAGCTGTGTGACTTAGGAAAGTTGCTTCACCTCTCTGAGTACCAATTTCCCCATCCATAACATGCTGCTAAAAATATACCTACCTTGCTGAGTTATTATAAGGCTCAAATAAAATAACACAGCTAAAATATTTAGCATGGTGCTCAGAATGTAGGAAAAGTTCATTAAGCCCTAGCGATTAATAATAATGATAAACATCCTCTCTAACGCAGAGTAAAGCTTTTGCTTCACCCCTTGGGCGCTTCTGTCAAAGCTCTGTCATGCATCAGGAACACAGCTGGAATGGGGGCAGGGTGAGACTGTCAGCCTGTTCTATGAAATTCTTCACCTGGGATTTAGAAGTGGAAATAGAAAGAATCCTGACTAATTTAAATACAAACCATGCAAGTGTCAGAGCAGAGAGGTTTCTGCAGAGATCTGCAAGGCTGGGGCTCTGTGGCTGCACGCAAGCCCTCGCAGCAGGGATGCCGCTCGCGGGACCACAGGGCAGGGCTCGAGCCACCCGTCACTCGTGACCCCAGTGTGAGCCCCTCAAGGTGTCCTGAGTTCCTTCCCAAGAAATGGGTGGCCCCTCCCCTATGGAGGAATAGTGACAGAAAGAAGAGGAAAGCAGCATGGGAAAGAGCAGGCTGTCCCAAAATTACACTTGTACTCAGTTAAGGTAGTATAGCTCATAGAAACTGGCTCCTGAAACTGCCATTAAACAAACTCCCCAACCTACAAGTGGGGGATAGCAACATTTGTGGAAGCAAATGGGGGCAGTTTATTTCCAAGAAAAGAGGGTTCCCTTCAGGCGGGAGTTGAGTTAGGTTTCTAATCTGGGAAAAGAAGCGCTGGGCAGGTGGAGGGGCCCTGATCTCCACCTCCACCAGGAGCCAGATCACAGGGCCTGGCTCAGGCCCACAGGGAGGGAGGGAAGGCAGGGGAAAGCCTTCCTAATAGGCTTCTGAACGAGTGAGCAGGAGCTGTCAGGAGCTGTTGCCAGAGCACTTTCTCTGGAGGACATTTGAAAGAGATAGACAAACCTCCTATCAGGGGTGAGTGAAGAGCAGCCCTGCCCTGAAGCAGGAGAAAGAGAGAACCTCTTTAAGCCTCTTCCAACCCTCCAGAGCCTCCCAGTGAAAAGTCTCAGTCTCATTAATGCAATGCTGCAACTTTTGGGGCATAGGGGCAGGGCTAGTTTAGATTTGGGAACCTTTGCCTGCTCGGTTCCCAAATGCCCTTTGTGCTCAGGTCAGGATGAATAGGCTAGCTTTTCTCTCTAAAGACAAAATTACAGGTTCTGGAGCTCAGGTCCTGCCATGTGCAAAGGAAGCTCTGGCGCCTTTTTGTTGAGCCCCAAAGCACTGTGTGAATAACTATGGCCTGGGAATGACCTTCGGTCCTGGAACCAGACTGTCCGTGCTGCCCTGTAAGTACAGCGAGGTGGGCAGAGGACATGAGTTCAGTACTCCATGTGGGATAAGCTGCAGGGACCCAGGGCCAGAGGTCCACCATGACCTCAGGAGCAGGCAGAAAGGGATTAAGGGACAGAGACCACAAGGACAATGAGGAGGGGGAGGGTTGGTTTATTCCAGAAGGAAAAACACAGGCCTGTGTTCGGAGTCACACTGAGGGAAATGTATTGGAGGCTCCCTTCTCAGGAGGACTGGGGAGTGGGGAGCTGAGCTGGCAGGTTTTGATGCTGAGATAATCACTGTGGGGAAGGACAAGGCTTCTCCTTTATCTTTGGGAAGGGGACAAGGCTGCTTGTCAAGCCAAGTAAGTGACGTATAATTTGAATTGTGTGTTGAATACACTTATCTTCAACTGGAAGGCTTGTTCTTTTCCTGGGTCCTCCTTGGATCAGAAGGATATCAAAGGGGTGGGCAGACTAAGACCAATACCTTGTCAACTTCTTCATCCTTGAAAGAGCTCCAAGAGGTGTGGGGGGAAGAAACCCACAAGGACCCCACGATAAGGCAGCCTGGAGGTCCATCCCCTCTGCCAGACTTCCCATATGTAAAACCACCTACTGGCAAGGTCTTCCACAGCAGGAGACACCAAATAGTTATGCCCACTTGACAGACTTATAAACTGAGGCAAGTAAAGGTCAGTGATTTATGTTGTTCCAATCAGGACCAAAGCTAAGCATCCTAAAATAGGTTTTCCACTGAATGAATAGAATCACTCATGAAGCTGAAACAGTTATTAAAATAAGAGGGTTAAGAGCTGTAAAGAACTGTCATTGCCTGTCAGAGGTACCCAGGACTGCACTCAGGATGAGGTAAACTCCTAGATGACTGAGTGTCCCTTACCAGAGCCTCAGGCTAGCACAGAGTTGGTTCATTAACCCCTGCAAAACCACTCCCTGGCCAGGAGCAGCAGCCCTCGGCACACATCATCCTAAGTCTTGGAAAAACAGAAATTAAAAGAGAAGGTGGGAAAAGCTTTTATCTCGTATCATGCAGTTACCTCATTCGGTAGCAGGGTTGTTTCCCCATGAGCACTTTGTCTTCATTTAGCAGCTGTCTTCTCTGGGGAAGCCATTTTGTAGAAGTGTTTGTCACAGTGTGACAACTAGCGGCTGGGGGAAATTGCATTTTGGAGCAGGGACCCAGGTTGTGGTCACCCCAGGTAAGCCAGATTCCCTGGAGTCTCACCTGCCTTTAATTGTAACCCGCACATGCCAAGGATTTCTAGCTGAGCCTATATGAAACACATTTGAAAGGAAACCATTTTCCTGAGCTACGACATCCAGAGCCAACAGACAAAAATGAGAGATCAGTTTAGTGTTAAAAAGAAACATTTTTAAATAAATGGAAAATTTCATTATTCTCAATCGGACCCCAGCATGTGAATACCCTTATTCTCCTTATAGAAAAAAAAGGTACAATAAGCATATAACCGTGATTCATGCTGCGGTGGGGAGCAATCAACTGTGGATTCGGGGGTGGAGGATTAGAAGTGTGTTCAGGCAGATTGAATGTGCTTTTGACAGACTATGTAACACGGCATGAATTATACCAGGGAGGAAAGCTTATCTTTGGACAGGGAACCAAGTTATTTGTGAAGCTCAGTAAGTACAAAATTGTATCCCTGGATTAAGCAATGTCTGTGGATTAAGAGCTGATCTAGACCCAATTATACAATATGTGAAGAATGCTCAGAGGGGAGACCGAGTGTCAGGTACAGGAGGCCGCTAGCCTTCCTGGCTGGGATTGGGATCTGGCATCT
Organism: Tympanoctomys barrerae; assembly: GCA_002564285.1. Classification (NCBI taxonomy): domain Eukaryota; kingdom Metazoa; phylum Chordata; class Mammalia; order Rodentia; family Octodontidae; genus Tympanoctomys; species Tympanoctomys barrerae. The sequence continues at coordinate 5,771 of NDGN011487294.1, forward strand.
GAGTGTGAAATGAGCTGAGCAGGAAGGGATGTCTCTGGGAATGGCTCCTGGAACACATGTGTTGAGACTAAAGACGGATGACTAATTACATGGGGCAGTGGCTAGATTTGTGTAGTAATCAGTGATGAGATTTTTAATTCCTTAATATCCTCTCTAAGACACTGTTCCTTTTAGCTGAGATTAGGTCTATGTGTAGAAAGAACTTTGTAAGTAGCATTGACCAAAATAAGTGTGATTTGTCTCTGTTAAAATCTAGAAGTCACTGTTTGTTTATTCATGACTGCTGAGGGACATTTCCTGTTTCTGAGACTTTAAGTCAAAAAATTCAAACAACATAGCCTTGCTGAGCAAAGAGTCTTAAAATAATTCTTTCTGATCATCTCTATTTATGTGGAAACCCTGGCCACGGGAAGGGAACAACCATCATGTGATAGCCAGCCTATGGCTGAGTCGATGAATTAGACTTTAAACCTTCGGTTCAATGAACCTGTCTCAGATCTAAAGTTTGAGGAGTCCAGCAGATTCATCTGACAAATTTTTGTGCACCTCCTCCAACACCAGGCTCAGCACTCAGGCCAGGGAGCCCACGGTGGACAAACCCAGTGTAACACTGTCCTCAAGGAATGAACATGCTGCAGTGAATTCCTTTTTTCCCCAGATATGACAGAGCACATCCTGGCCTCTTGGATGTGGCTCTTTTATACTATCTTCACTACCTAAGGAAATACTAAAACTGATTTTTAAGGCTTTTAGCAGATTAATCAATATAGATGTAATTTAGTAATAACATTTATTAATAACAAAATAAATTGCCCATTAGTGAAGTAGAAAACTTTACTAGCAATTTCCCTAATAGTTTGGTCATTATAAAATTAATTATTTTATCAATATTAAACTAGTGGCCAAATTGACTAGACAATGCCAGCTCTATACCCACATCATTGAGGTTCTGTAGGTTCATACTAAGAAGGACATTTACAATCAAAGACCATTTATTCCACAGAAATTTTAAAACATACTTTGATAGATCTCTGTAGTGGAAAATGGAAAGCATTTGGCTAAAGGAAAATGAAATTGTGAAGACAAAGAAGGATGCATTTAGAATTTGTACACGGCTGATTTGGTTATTCCAGACCAAACCTAGACTGGCAATATGCAGGCCTACCTCATAGAATGAATTGCCAGCTCTGTACTGTGAGCTCTGCCAGCCTGGCCTCTTTGATCAGGTTCTTGTTGTTGAGCATATCACAGTGCTTATTCTGGTTCAGGCTGGCAAATGACCTTTGGATCTGGGACCCAGCTGACTGTTGTACCTGGTAGGCTATCACAATTTAATATTATTTGCAGCAGTGTGCTACTCTATACGTGTATGCTGTATGTATGTAGTACAATGTAGTACAATGAACCCAAGATTGAGCAGGAGGGGATGCCAATAATGCACACTGGAATGGGAAAAGTGCAAAGAGAATTGCTTATCAAAGACCAATAAAAAGAAATAAGCCTCTTTGCCAAGCTAGACTAGGAATTCAGGAAAATGAGTGAAGGAGACATTCTAACCCAGGAGACAATAGCTGCACTAGAATCATGCAAGATGTTTCCACCAAGAACCATCTTAACCCAAGTTTAATTGGCCAGCTACACTTCTAGCTTATTCTAGCTTATGTCTCCGTAAGTCTTTAAACACAAAGGTGCCTACATAAGATATTCAGCCCAGGTTCTATTTCTGTACCTCTTTGGTGCCCTTCCAGTGAAGCATTCCTGTAATACACTGCTTATTCCTCCTTCAAGTACGAACAAGTAAGCCCCTTGGCCTCTGAAACTGCACAAGTATTATAATTACTTGGCTTAGGCTGAAGTCAACTCTATTTTATTTCTCAGAACTGTGTTCATTTGTTGAGATCTGTTTAAATTCAACTGTGTGGGTGTCTAACTGTTGGCACTGAGGTTTCCTTTCTCTTGAAATTGTCAGCAAAATATTTTGCTCATAAATAATATTTCATCTAGACTTGCAAATGACAGCCAACACTGCAGCCTCTTTTTTTCCTTTACTTCTGTTTTTCTTTTGTTCTGTAGTGAGCATGTAGGCAGGAAACTAAAATAAGCCAATATGCAGAGTTTCGCTGTGGGGGCTATCTCTGTGAATGTTCAAATGCTTGTATCATGGAGAGCGTCTGACAGATAGAAAATAATGATCTTATTAGATCATACCTGCAGACCCCCTGGCTAGCTGGCACAGCTCAGGATGTCCTTAAGAGAAGTTCAACTCTAGTTATCAAGCACAAGCCAGATTCACCAGGTATAGGGTCCAGGAAAAAAAGCTTCCAGATAGCCCTAGGTCTGAGAGCAGGGTAAGGGTTTTCCATAGAGTCACACTTACCTGAGAGGAATTTTAATTAATAATTAGAAAGAGAAGGAGATAGAGAGCATTTATTTGCCATGTCTTTGTTTTAGATATTGTGTGTATGAAGCACAGAGGACATAAGAAAGAACCCAAGCAGAAAACTAAAGAAAAGAAATCGATAAAACCACTGAAGAAAATCAGTTGCCCTTATCTTGCCTGTCTCTGATAATGAATGTGTCTTCTCAGCTCATTCCTCACTTTGGTTCTTGAATTTTCCAGGGAATAGTAAAGAATTAGTAGGGTTGAATTGGTCTTCGGGTAACTGATTAGTCACCTCTGGATGATGCACCTTGCTTGTAAGAAGTTCCAGGGGACTTTTTGTAATGATGCTAAGCATGGTGCAAAACGCTAACACATTTCACTTTGCATCTGGGACCAAACTCACTGTGAAACCAAGTAAGTAATAATTGTCTACAAGAAAAAGTTAGCAACTCATTATACTAAATTCCTCTCATCCCTCTGTATTTGTTTTGAGATCTTAGTTTATGTTTTTGGAACCTCATCATATTTTTTCTTTCCTCCTTATGTCTCTTGAATAGACATAAAATAAACTAGTCCTATCATTTTGTGAGCCTTTTAAAATATACAACTATATTCTTGACATGTTATTCTATATTTTTTTGTTCTATATTTTTAAAAGTTCCCACATTTTAACTACTGCCTCTTTGACTAGTTGACAAAGAGTCTGGATATAATTTAAAATATCTATGAATATTCAGTTTCAGAAAGGAGATAAAAAATTTCAATTATATGTACTCTTATAAGATGAAAATAGTTAAACAATTTTTTAAAACCCTCATAACTAACATTTATGGCACACTTGCTGTGTGGGCAACACTGTGTAACTGTCTTTCACACCTTAACTCCTTTAATCCTTCTAACAATCTTCTGGAGTCAATATTATGATTCCCACTTTGCAAGATGAGGAAATGCTATGTTGTTAAGAACACAGAAGCTAAAAGACTCATAGCATGTGTCAGACAGCACTAAGCCAACGGCCGGGTCTGCCTGTCCCTGAGCCCACTCTCTTTAACCAGAGTCTTGACAAGGTTTGTGTAGGAAGGCCTACCACTGTGGCTCTAATGACTACAAGCTCAGCTTTGGAGCTGGAACCGCAGTAACCATCAGAGCAAGTAAGTAAAAAGGGAAAAGACAGAATACTGTTAAACAAATGGTGGCTGCTCTTACAAGCAGTTTTACCCAGGAAGCATAATTGATGGTTGGTAACTAAATTCCTGATGCTTTCCCAACTTGCGTTAGGACTGTAGGTGGACTTTCTCCTCCCTTCCCCCTCTCTCCTCTGGCCCTCCCCAGGGGCCCTGCTCCTCAGGGATGCCTTTGCCATGGGCCAGTTGCTGAGGCCACAGTCTTCATAGTCAAATAAAAACTGAAATAGCTCTCTGAAAGTCTCTCAGGCCCCTATGAAAGTGAGAAAAGATGGCTCTGGAGTATATTAAGAAGAGAGAAACTCCTCAAATATTTGAGAAACTGCTATGCAGATGAGGGAAGGGGCTAGTAGAGGAGACCGAATCAAAACCAGCAGATGAAAGATGTAACCCAGCTTCCCATAGAACCTTTTGAACAAGTGGAAGTGCCGTGCGGTAGAGACGCTGCTCTGTGAAGTCAAAGCTCTCATGGATCCTTACAGCTGCCCGTCAGGACACTGTAGAGGGGATCTCTGTGCACTGTAGATGTTGGAGCGCACCACCTCTGGGCTCCCTTTCAACTCTAAGTGCTAAGATCCCAAGACTCAAGCCCGGAGGATGAAAAGCTAGCTTAGACCTGCTTCTTCTATTTTTATTATTTTGATAGTCAAAGAAATAGGACATGAAATTATTCACAAATGAAATCCTAGGTATTTTTATACCTAGAAGATAATGGAGTATGATTTCTCAGTAACTGGGAAAATGAAAGGAACTGTCAGGAAGGAACCAAGAAAAGAAGAGACAAAGGGATGCCCAGAGGGAGGACGAGAGGTTGAATAAAGGAAATGGGGTGCCTTTTCAGAGGATAGATCTGCCCTATCAAAGTTTTTACAAGTTCAGGTTTGGAAAGGGATCCAAACAAAATGTCAACCCAAGTGAGTGAGCAGCCTTTTATATTGGGGAATGGGGTCAAGGGAGCGAATTGCCTTCCAATTTTAACGGTTTCAAAAGGATGTGTAATTGCTTTCTGGTGGGAGACCACTCAGCAATGGCAGAAAGGCTACTGTTCCCACAGGTCATGTGTCCCTTGAGTTAGACCCTCTAGGGGCCAACTGTCCAGCTTGGACTGCTGGCTGAACAAGAAAAAGACTGAAAGCCACTTAAAGAGACTGGAGTTGAATCTTCTGCCCCATACTCCAAAGCAAGGGAGGGAGAGCAGGGAGCACTGAGATCAGGTTCATGTAAAGGCAGCCAGTACTGTGTCGACAGAGGCTCCAGCTTGGGGAGGCTGTACTTTGGAAGGGGAACTCAGCTGACTGTCATGCCGGGTGAGTAGGTCCTTCTCTGCTTCCAAGGAAACATGACTGTGAAGGAGTTGGAAAGGGAATAATTTCCTTTAATTTTTCTTTTTTTTTTTTTTTTTTTTTTTTTTCTAATCCAGGGATCAAACTTGGGACCTTGTTCTTGCCAGGCAGGCGCTTATGCCACTGAGCTGTCTCCCTAGTCCAATTTCTTTTAATCTTAAAATCAAGGAAATATGTGTATTGCCTCTCCTGGAGGACCCCCCTCCCCCAGGTAGCCTAGGATGCAGAAGTAGAAGGAAGGTCCAGTGACCTAGACACCCTTTTAGGAGCTCTCATGGCAACCCATGGTCCCTCTGAAAAGACCATGGGGTACCCACCAAAGGAAAAGGAAGACAGTCCCATTTGAAAGTGTGAGGAATCCTCAAACACCTTCTCTGGTCCACACCCAACATTTGAGGAAGAATATAGCCCTGAACTGAGAGAAGGAAAGCCAAACCGGATGACAGGTTTATGAGATTTGTTTTCTTTGGGTCCTGTGACTCTATCCCATGAGAAGCTCCATTACCCGCTGCCCTTTTCTCTTACTGAAAATGACCTCTTCACAACACTCTGTAACCTTTCCCCAGGAAACCTACACACACCCTTCCTTGACATCAGCCTCATTGAAAGATGGGCTCTAGCCTAACTATGAGAAGCCTCTTTCTCAAACACTGACCAAAGAAAATAAAACTGATCCATCATCCACAATAGCTAAAGCAACTGGCAGGGTGGGGCAGCCCCACAGCAGCTCTTCCCTATTTGGGTCCTTCCCTGGGCACTAAACTGAATGGAGAGAACCTATTAGCAAGTCCCCAAGTGCACAGGAATGTGCTTGCTCAGGTTCATTCAGATCCTGAAGATCTGTTCTTGGGTTCCTTTGTAAGTTAAAAATAGTCAAATGGGCCCCTGAATGGGTTTACAGTTTACAGTTACTATCTTTACTCACAGGGCCACATCCAAATGGCCAAACAGAGACTTGAACAAATATGAGAATGAACTAGACTGAAACTGTGCCTGCTTGCATACATTCCAACTCTAGAAAGTGGATACACTGTTAGGCAATAGAATTGCCATGGACATTGCCACACCTCCACTTTTCCAAGGCCATAGGGAACAGTCTTTGTCAAGTATCTACAGAGCACGATATCCTTGGTCTCTGTGTTTTTGCTGGGCCTCAGATCACTGTGTGACCAACAGCGCAGGAGGCAAGCTAAGTTTTGGAGAAGGAACCAGCGTGCTAGTTAAGCCAAGTGAGTACCAGGCCTTGAACCACAAGTTTGTTTCCATCATTGAAATAAGCCATTAGTCATCCATCTTACTTTGAGCATAATGTGTAAGCTCAAATACATCTATCCTAAACTTAATTAGGAATGTTTAGTGTTGGTCTTATACATAAGTATGCATTATTATCTGTATCTATGTGTATGTATACACAGGTAGCCATGAATCCTGTATGGAAAAGAATATTGCTGTCATGATGTTTTCTAGTATCTGTTTTCTTAGAAAATGATACTTCTTATTTCTTCATTGCACTTATATTACCTGATCATCCCAAGAAGCAAAGGGGAGTAGAAAGGAGTGATTCTTTTTATTCAGAGTAGTTATATGATTTGAACATAGTTGTAATAGCAGGGCAAAAGCCCAGGTTTCCTAAGGTTCCATATAGAGTTGTCTGTGCCAAGTTGAAGCCTCTGTAACCATCATTCTGATGTATCTCCTCTAGTTCTCATTTTTCCCAATTAATGGAACTGAAATATTGGTAACCTTTATCTCCTGGCTCACAGAAAGTGTGGAAGGATTAAAAAGGCATTGTTCTAAAAAGGAATTGAGCTGGAGGTTTTGGTGGTGTGTTTTTTTTAAGGGGTCATATTGATTTGGGTTTTTGCTTGTTTAGGGTTTTTGTCTCTTTCATCTGAGGGGAGGATAGCAAAGAAGGTATACTTGAAAGGTGAGGTGGCGGGATCAATACATGAATGTGCGCAACATAAATTTTTAAGGCATTCAACTAGGAGCCAAAAAACAGTGCAGACCCCACTTGCCACTTTCTCTCCATGGTGCCATGAGCAGATCTCTGGAGTTCTCCAAGCCTCGGTTCACCTGCAGCATGGAGATTATGGCCCCAGCCCTGCTTACCTCAAGGGATTCTATTAGACTCAAATGAAGTAGTGTGCATGGACTCTCCTTGAGAAGCACAGGTACCCAATGATTCATCATTCTTATGACTTAGATTTTATGAAAAATTCCATTGGGATAAATTTACAGATAAACAAGTACAATGAACTTTGGTAATGGCAGAGGAAGGATCAAACTTGTAAAACAAGGTGAACTCTCTGGTTATATGAAAAGAAAGAACATGAGAATCAGGAACCAAGTCTTTCCCTGCAAATCCTCAAATGCTTGAGATTACTGAGGAGAAAAACACAGGAGGTCTAGAGAATACTGTAAGTGATTCCTGAAGTTTCCTAACATTTCAGAGTCTAGCTAGGTTTAAAGTTTTTCTTGAGTTTGCCTAGGGTCAGATTAGACCTCAACCCAGCAAATAACTCCTGGGAGAATTATTGTGCTTGAAAATGAGTCACCTTTGTTTTTTTTGTGGGGGCATAGATCACAGTGGTAGCTTCAAGTGCCCAGAAGCTACTTTTTGGAAGAGGGACCATATTAAAGGTGAATCTTAGTAAGTATTGCAATGAATTCTGAGTCTGATTAGTTACTGAGAGTCAAGCTTTTTTAGAAATGTATGTGGACTACCAAATATCCTCCCTTTGTCCAGCTTTCCTGGGATACCTTCCCCATCCTAAACACAAGAGGAGCTTATTCTGCTGGGTATGTTTTCAAGCTCACTAGGAAAGTAAAATAGAATATATCACCTTAGCTCAGCAGCCAACTTCATCAGAAAAATCTACCCTGAGATGTCATCTTTTCCCCCATGCTCTACATTCTCCCTGACTTCAATGGCCAGAGCCATTCCCTTCACATTGCTGTATTTATGACTAGTATATTAGCCAGGAGACGCATGATCGAGGTATCCATCACTGACACATGTGATTTGATCTTTTAGCCCTCAGTTTGCTTATCTGTAAATAAGAGTGATAATTATCTAGACTTCACTTCAGATAACACCTTCTCAGAGAGGGCTTTCTGCCTAAGCCAGACAAAGGAGCCACTGAACGTGAATACCACCCAGTCGCTGTCTGCCCCGTTTCTCACCTTGATTTAATTCCCACATTTCCCTCACTTCACATCATGTTATCTATGTATTTATTTATTATTTTCCTCCTCAGTTATGATGCGAGGAGGACAGGGATGGGCCTAGGAGGCTCTTGCTGTCTCCTCAGTGCCTAGGGCAGTATCCCCTGAAAAATTATTGAGAAAGTAAAGGACAAACCACCAAGTGCCTCTTCTTCTCACGGAACCATAGAGTTCTGGCACTTTATCTCTAAACACTGAAAACTTGCTGGCCAAGAACAGGGACAGAATTTCACTGGTTGTAGTTGTGTGTAAGGTGGTTTGAGTGAGTAGACACACATATTAGTTGCAGAGCCTCAATTCACTGTGTCTACCAGGCAAGAAACAAATGGACTGTTGGACAGGGAACCACCTTATCAATGAGTTCCACATTAGGAAAGTGCTCTAGTGCTGAGCTGTATCCCTAGCCCTATCATAATGCCCGTATTTATCCCATCATCTTATACTATACAAATGACTAAATGTCTCCTTTTTAAAGCAAGGTGCCCTGAGGTTTCATGAGGAAAGCTACTAAAACAAAAACGGAAAGTGGATGCTGCCGCTCATCCCTAATACTCCTATGTCCCACTCTATGCTCACAAATATTTTAAGTAAAATGTTAAAGGAAAGAAAGATTACCCATGAGGATATAAGGAGTTTACTAAGCACTACAATGAGATTGTGTACAGGTGTTGAGTCCTAGGAAAACGAGGAACAGAACTGATATTCTTTGGCTAGTAAAACAAGACTACTTAAAGAAATTATATAGGTTTTTCAGTCAAATGGCAAAATTTGTGAACCTGTTTTTAAAGGAGTAGATTTCAGAGTTGTCCAGAAAATATCATTTGAAAGAAAATATCATTTGAATACTTTCTTTCTGCCACTTCTATTGTATCACTACTATTATATCGGGGGGGGGGAAGGTTTTCGTTGGCTTAATTCTATGGCTTACCTTTATTCCAGGAATAAAAAGGAGGAATCCCAGCCAGAGTCCCTGTGAGGGAGGATAAACGCATGCTAATCACATTAATCTGTTATCAGGGTGGCTTGAGCATTTTTGTCAGGTGGTAGAGTACCATGATTTATAGCACATTCATCCTTGGGAGTGGGACAAGATTAGTACTAAAGCCTAGTAAGTATGCAGCATGCCACTAAAGCAAGAGGCTTAATGTGGCTACTGAGGCCACTGAACTCTCTACAGTATTTATAAGGCCCACATGTCAAGAAATTAATGGTTTGTGTAGACTTAAATGTATTCAAATGTAGAAGAAATGTTAAACAATGGCATAATGCATAGAAAGAGCTGGCTATGGAAAGTAATTCTCCACAGCAGGTGGAACTACAAATGATAGCCAAAAACAACCCAGAGAGTTGAACCCAAAGAAGGAGCAGAGAAGTTGGGCTGAACACTTCTGTTCTTCTAAACCCGGGCCAGTTTCTTTATAAAATAAAAATACTTAACAGCCTCATAAATTATTTTAAGGATAAAACAACTTAATATGCAAAAATACTGTATAAACACTTCAGGGCTATATGCATGAAAAATAGCATTTGCCTACGGAGAAAAAAAAAGACCCCTGGGTCACATCATAGCATTCTATGAACATAAAGAAATGAAATAGGTTCTCAGGACAGTGGGCTTTTTTTTTATTTTTTGAAACAAGATCTTGTAGTTCAGGCTGACCTTAACCTCATTATGTAACCCAGGCTGGCCTCTAATTCACAGTGATCTTCCTGCCTCAGCCTACCAACTGCTAGGATCACAGATATGCGCCATCAGGCTCAGCCTAAAATAGCTATTTTCATATGGATCTGTAGCCATAGCCATGGGAAAAAGCCTTCTGTCCTCTATAGAAGAAGTGACTTGGCTGCTGCACAAAGGATAATGGCAAAGCAAAGGAAGCCTTTCTTGTAAAGGCCTGCACAGCAGTGTGACATCTGGAAGTCAAAAAGTTACCTTTGGAACTGGGACAAAGCTCCTGGTCATCCCTAGTAAGTGCATTTGCTAAGTATTTCTTCATCCTAGCATTATCTTGTCCCAATAGACCTTCCCTTTCCTGATCGTTTTAAGATTTTAATAAAGGGATCATAGACTGCTTCAACAAAGCAGCCAGGCTCAGGTTGCTGTGGTTCAATCCCCACAACTCAAGCCAGCCAAACCTGCCCTGAAGGCATT
>NDGN011487295.1:0-26681 GCA_002564285.1 Tympanoctomys barrerae
GTGATGGCTCGCTTTGAAGCAGTCTGAGTGGTTCTCCACGATTGACAAGAATGTCTAAGCCAGAAGTAAATGGGGAGCAGGTTTCCAGGACCCCCGAGCGAGGCTGTACTTAGACAACACCTGTGTGGGGCAAAGGCGTCCTCCCCAACCAGAGCGAGCCTCCTGGGAGGGGGAGGGCCTGTGCGTCCCAGCAGCTGCAAGCCTGTGATTGGTCAAGAATTCAGGCCTGCTGATTGGTCCCTATTTGAGCCTGCTGACCGGAGGCTGCTGATTGTCCACGCTTCGATTGGAAGCCATTACAGTCAGTATGGACATCTCCTGGAGCAGAACCAGGGCTTCAAAGTGGCAGGGCCAGAGCCGGACTGTCCAGTGGGGCTGGCTGTTCCACCGTGGCATTCTTGGCCCTGGGAGGTCAGGGTCGCTCGCAACAGGCCTGTCCCTCCAGATCTCTGCCACCTCAATAGTGAGGGAGGGGGGCAGCAGGAGCGGAGAGAGGACCGTGGGTGACACTGTTGGGGCAGCCCAGAGTGACCACAAGTAACCTGAACGATGTCAGGAGCACACGGAGGCTGGCTGTCCCTGCCCTTCCCCAGGGGCCCATGGGAGAATACAGTGGAGGGCTGTGCAGCTGCTACCAGAGGGAGGAAGCGGGTGCTCTCCAGCTGTTTTGGCTGCGCCCCGCCCTGCTGTCCACGTCCACCCTGCCGCCGGCCTGCCTGTGAGCTGCAGCAGTCACTGTGGGGGACTGGGCAGCTCTGGCAAAGCCACACAGCTACCTCCCTCTGTCCAGCATCTCCAGCTCCAAGAAAGACACAGCACACATGGTACTGAGAAGCAGGAAGGCCGAGGCCTGTGGGGACAAAGCACCAAGGCACACAGTGGGAAGGGGGAGAAGCTTCACCCTTGTAGTCAGGCTGTGCAAGGGAAGTGACTTCATACAAGACGCACAGTTTATAGATTTTTTTTTTTTTTTTTTTTTTGCTTTTGGACACAGGGTCTCACTATGCAGTTGAGATGGTCTTGAGCTGGCTTTGTAGCCCAGGCTTGTCTCAAACTCCAAGTGATCCTCCTGCCTCAGCCTCCTGAGTGCTGGGATTACAGGCATGTGCCACCATGCCCGGCTTAGAATTATTCTATAATATTCACCCAAAAAGTCAAATGCAAAAGAGTGCAGGAGATCTTCCCATGCACTAGAGACCCACATGATCCAGCTGAGGTCCTGGATCCCACAGCAGTGTCCTGCCTAAGTCCAGCTGGAGGCCTAGAGCCCACAACAATGTCCCATGCAAGTCTGTATCAAGACTCACTGGGAAGGCCCAGAGGTCAGTGGTGGAAGCTAGAGCGTCTACACCAGCAGGACGCAGGATCTGTGCAGCAGGCTGAGGGGTCCGCCTGGAGCCAGGAGGCGACGCTCGAGGTAAGGCCCCGAGCTCCCGCTAAGAGAACCACAGCCAGCCTCAGGGCCAGCGAGGTTCTGAGCATCTGCAATGCTAACAGCCGAGTTCACGTCGGGAAAGCCAGCGTGCCACGCTTCTCCAGGAGAGTCAGCAGCACACCGCCTTCCCCTCCAGCTCGCCTCTTACTCGTTGGCAGCAGTCCTCAGCCCTCCGCACCCAGCACCACGCTGACTCTGTTCAGCCGCGAGTTACGGGTTGACCATTAGTTAATCCACCACACCTGCTTCTGCATGCACCTGCAGAAAGCTGCACAGCCACGTGGAGGTGGCTGAGTGGAGGTGGCTGAGTGAAGGTGGCTGAGCTCCCTGGGGGCACGAGGAAGCAGGCAGCATGTGGGAAGGTCCCCTCTGAGGGCACCTCGAGTTTCCGTGGGACCTGGGATGCGGTACTGGGGGCAGAACAAAGCATCCCTCGCATGGACTACAGTCATACAAATAAATGGCGTAGCCCCGTAAAGGAGACAGAGCATTTCTCTGTATCCTCAGGGAGACTCAAGGGACTGAAGTGAGCTCTGGTACTGACAGGAAGACAAGGAAGGAAGGAAGGAAAGGAGGGAGGGAGGGAGGGAGGGAGGGAGGGAGGCAGCCTGCACCGAGAGGGCTGCACCCTAGTAAGGCAAAGCCCAGCACACAGCACACCTGGTCAGGGCTCCTGATGCCATTTCATGTAAAAAGAAACCACTTGAAGGGATTTCTCCAGGGGCTAGGGACTCAGTAAAATAAGTTCTTGCCTGGCAAGTGCAAGGGCCTGAGTTCAATCCCCAGTTCCTTAAAAAAGAAAAAAACAAGCACAAAGCCACTTTCCTGCCAATGAACGGATGTCCCATCTTGCCAGGAAACAGAAGCACGCAACCATCCTGAGCGAAGTTTGAAGGCTCAGTGAGGACACTGCTGCCTCGCTGCTTTGGTGTCTGACTTTAGAGACAAGACAGACACTCCCGCATGTGGGCTCCGGGAGGCCTCCCCCACCCACCCTTTGGACTGGGCCTGGGATCCGGCTTTGTCCCCAGTGGCTGGGGCACCTCTTTTTCCTTGTCATTGGTTATTATATCCATCTTATAAATTTTCATTTCATTTACTATTCAGGTCTACAATTTCCATTCGTTTACAGCTCCCCTCTCCTTGCTGAATCTATCGCTCAGGGCTTGCCCAGGAGGGCCCTTCCCGCGCCTTCCCTGCCATCAAAACGCCCAGCCCCCCCCCACTGCAGTCCCTCCCTTGGGAACCGCCCACTGTGCGGTGGCGCAACAGCGAGCCTGCCCTGCAATCCTTGGCCCCGTGACTTCCTTTACCACCTGGGCCACTTGCCCTCCAGCTGGCGCAGCATAAAATCTGTAAGCATCATCTTGAAATTGAGAAGATTGGATGGATCTGAGCGTCAAAATAAATGACAAGAATAAGCAGAAGCCCCCAAATGAGCTGAGAATTCCTGAATCCATGCTATTACTAATGAGCAGCTGAATGGCCGGGAGGGAGACTGGATTTAGGACCCGCTCAGCCGCTGCTCCTCGGGGCAGATCTGCTTCCGGGACACCTGAGTGCCTACCGCCTGCCATCGCTGTGGCCTTAAGAACAGCCCAGTGTCCATCAGTTGTACCAAAGACCTTCTAGAGCCCAACACGCTCCACTTCTGTTATCTAAAAGTACCTTAAGGGGCTGGGGGTGCAGCTCCAGGGACGAGCCCCAGGCCCTGCGTCTGATCCTAGCATTGCAGATGTCTGTGTCTTGCTCTCATTTTTGCTTTCCCTAGAAATAGAAATCTGAACTGATTTTTTTTCTCGCGGCAGTTTAAACGCCCCTTCCCCCGCCTCCCGGCTCCCACAGTCTGCATGAGCGACGAGTCGGACACTGCACCTGTTTGCAACGTGTGTCCAATCTACAGAACCCTCAAAGCTGAGCCCAAATCATTGGCTTGCAGCATACTGACTGTTCGGTCCCTGGGTGTGCTTTTGCTGGGGTTTTCTTTGTTTCATCCCACTACGTTTCTGTGAACTTCGGAGGGCTCTAGGTTGATGTTTTTCATTGAGTTTGGGATAGTTTGCGAAGCAGGAAAATAATGAAACTTGGGGAGAATGAACCATGAGTCCTCTGCGCTGGCCTCTCAAGTCCATATGGTCAAAGTCCCGACCCCCAACATCACTGTACTCAGGAAGAGGACCCTCAGGAGATGACAGCAGTCAGTGAAGCCAGAGGCTGCGGCCCTCGCTCACAGGGCTGAGCCCTGGTAGAGCAGACAGGAGACCCCACGGAGCACTCTCGGTGCCCACCCTGACTCCTTGTGCAGACAGCGGCAGGCTGCCGCCCACAGCCAGAAGAGAACCCTCAGCAGCACTGAGCTGCAGGCCCCTTGGTCTCGGGCCAGAGCCCGCAGAATGACACAGGGACATGGCTGTCTGTGGCGCTCTGTCCTGGCAACCAGAGCGGCATCCAGTCACAGGCTGAGCCCACTGAGCTGCAGCCAGGAGCCAGTGTCGGCGCAACAACCACAGGAAGCTTGCGTTGCCTCCCAAGACCCTGACAGGGCAGCACTGGGCCCCCAAAAGTCTGTCCCTGGGGACCCTGTGGAGCCAGACTGAAGAGGCACCTGGGGGTGCCCTTGGTCCTGGCAAGGCCCTTCTGGGGTCCTGAGGGTCAGCAGCATCTCTCTACTCTCTCTGCAGGGCTGGCCCCCGCCGCCCGGCACTGTTCCACCCTGGGTCGTGCCCTCCTGCCTCCCCTACCCCACAAGGCAGCTATCCCTGCACATGAGGGGGCAAGCTGACCCCCGATCTGGATGGAGATCACCTCCAGCCCCTGCCTGATGCCCAGCACCAACTGGTAGGGAAAACCGGGCACCTAGAGGGTAAAGGTGCCAAGTTATGGGGTGAGAGGGTGAGACTGGGCTCCGCGTCAGGGCAGGTAGAAGGACCAGGGCTGGGCAGGGGGTGCTGACGGAGACATTGGGCATGGGGCTGTGGGTCTGAGCCCTGGGAGAACCCAGAGGAGTGAAGTGGCGCTTTCATGTGCAAGGCCACGGAAGCTGCACAGGAACCTGGTCTTTTTTGTTTGTTTATTTATCATACAGGGTCTCACCACACAGTTCAGGCTCATAGTGATCTTTCTGTCTCAGCCTCCCAAGTGCTGGGACTGCAGATGTGCACCACCACCCCCAGTTCCAGGCCAACAGGGCTTGCCTGGGATTCTAGGGACAGCACGGCATGTGGTACTGGGGATCAAACTTGGGACCTTCAGCTTGCCAGACAAGCACTCAAGCCACTGAGCTACCTCCTCAGCAGAGCCTGGTCTTGTCTCCTGTGTTCATGCAGGGCCTAGCCTGGGGCTGCCTCAGGTTCCTGGGCATAGGACAAAGACTGCGCAGAGTGGGGACCACCTGGGGACCCACAGAGCGAACAGCGGGGCTCAGTGGAGGTGCTGGGGACAGGGCACAGCCGCTGTGTCCACCTGGGGCAGACCAGTCCCCAGCACCCACCTGTCATCCTTACCCGCCCCAGGAAAGACACTTGGGCCGCAAGTGTGGCAGTGGGTTTTATTGGGGTAGGAGCAGGTGGCCCCCAGGCAGTGCAGGAGAGGCAGGAGCTGGGCAGGAGCTGCTCTACACCGACCCCTGCATAGAGAAGGGCAGCGCTCAGGGCTCAGCAACAGGCCTCCCCTCCTCCTTCTCCCCTTCCATCTCCGATCCCCAGGGGCACGGCCCAGCTGTTATAGCCAGAGGGGTAGCTGGCCCAGAGGGGACACCAGAACCCTCTTGACTTAAGGGCCTCAAAGTCACCTGGTTCTGAGCTCAGATCTGCCTGAACTCCCTGCCCAGCTGCCTGGAAGACCCCAGGCTCCCTGGGCTTAGCTGTTTCCTATCTGCGAGGAAAGACTGAGTGGACAAAGCCCTTCCCCAGGGCACCCATGCACCCCAGACTCAGGAGAGGGTGACTCACCTGCAGCGCCACCACGCAGGCCACTGGAGATGAGAGCAAAATGGTGAGGTGCAGGGAAGGGGGGCAGGCCCAGTGCGCCCCCATCCCTGGGAGGCCCGGACCCCAGTGAGGGCCACTCACTGTCATGCTGGAGCAGGTGGAAATCGGGCTCCTGGAACCCATGCTCGTGGGCCACCTTGCGGAACTTCTCCAGGGCCTTCTCATTGTTGTCCAGGCTCCGGCCTGCGGGCAAGAGTCAGGTCTGGGCCTTGGGGACAGGCGCACAGGCCCATTCACACGTCCCCCAGGTGCTGCCCTGCCCCACAGCCCAGGGACAGCAGGGCTTGGACCCCTAGATGAGCCTGGCCTGGACTAACTGTAAAGCTTCATGACTTGATGACGGACGCCATTCATCGTGAAGTGGACGTCCATGACAGCGTAGGTCTGGTAGTCAGTGCCCAGCACCCGGACCTCTTTGTTTCCTGGGAGGTTGAGCCAAAGAGCAAACACCATGGGGTTCTAAGCTACACACGCACACAACAACAACACACAAATAGGCACACCAACTCAGAAGCAGACACACAACTTACATACCAAGCACACAAGCATGTGCCACCAGTACACATGCACACACAAGCACGTGCACACCAACACAGCCTGGGAGCAGCAACTTTACCACCCTCCCTGACGATGGTGAATGTCCCTGGAACGACCTTCTTTATGGCTGTGGTCTTCTCCACCACGCAGCGTTCCTCACTAGAAGAGCCGGAGATGCCACTGAGCAGCTGCCCCGAGCACCAGGCCCTGGGCTCTGCACCCAGAGAGCGTGCAGTAGGCAGGGACACCCAGATGGGAGGCTTTGCTGACGGTGGGCCAACAGCAGGCAGGCAGGCCCCAGACGGTGAAGGGCACCCAGGGGCCCAGGCTGAGTCCCACTCCAGGGCCACCCTGGTCCCACTCTCCGAGGTATGGACATGAATGGAGGCCCCAGGGCCGCAGACGCACGCCAGCACCTCCTCCCTCCCCCCGGCCCAGCCCCACCCTAGCTCACTAATGCGCGGCTGTCAGAACCAGGGAACCGTTCTCCAGCTGGAGCACCACGGCCCCTATCTTCTCCACTTTGGGGGGCTTGGTGGGGGCCCCTGCCTTGACAGCGAAGGCGATCTCATACCACAGGCCTGCAAACTGGACATAGGAGAAGGAGGGAGCTGCCCAGTCGCCCCCGCCTCCAGGGTCTGGGTCCCTGATCAAGCCCTCTTCCAGGGTTCCGACAGCTAGGGATGAGCCAGGGACGAGAGGCACCCTGGGCAGGGACAACCCCACAGGGCAGCACGAGGTTGGCCCCAGAACCCACGGCCACCTTAAAAAAGTCGAAGTCCTTTATCTCATGCTCCTCTGAGGCAGCCACCAGCCCTGTGCACAGCCCCAGCAGGGCTAGGGTCACACTGCCCTCCATGAGCCAGCAGGAGCCGCTGCACCAGCTGGGCAAAGCATGCAGGCCCCAGGCTGAGCAGCGGGCTCTGACTTTATATCCTGTTGTGGGCGCATGTGGGCACAGGCTGGCTCTCTTGGGCAGCTGGCGGCACAGGATGGACCAGCTGGGCGGCTTGCCCACGCCTGCACCGTCCTCACCTCGCACCCCTGCCCACGCATCCAGCCGCACAGGAGGCACTGAAACCCAGTAAGACCCCTGCAGGCCCAGGACATGGACACAGACAGCCTGGGGGCTGCTGGGCACACACTGGCCAACCTCGCAGGCATCCCAGGCCCCAGGGCATTCCGGGCAGCGGGGGACAGCTGAGGACACGGGCGCCACACATGGCTGCTCAGCCCTGTGTCTGAGAGCAGCGAAGGGACCAGAGTGGGCCAGACACCGGAACGGACCCCTCATCCCCCGTCTGGTGCTTTAAAGAACTGCTAAGCAAAAGCGGTGGCGAGAACGGAGCCCACCCGCCCCCCTGGCATCTTGCCCCTCACCACAGGGTCAGGGGCTGGCTCTGAGGCACAGAACACCTGCCGTTCGTGCAGCAAAGGGACAGTCTGCGTGACCCCAGCCCCCAGGTGACAGGCCAGGCCCTGACCTCTCTGGGCACAGACAAGAAACCCAAGAGACAGGGACTTGTGAGCACCCCATGGAGAGTGCAGTGGGAAGAGAGTTGGGGGAGACACGCTGAGAAGAGAGATGGGGAGGGCCAGACACAGATCAGGAAGAGGGAGAGAGTGAGAAACAGGAGAGAAGAAATAGGGAGACGGAGAGAGATGGGAAAGGGGGAGAGAAAGAGAGAGACAGAAAGATGGGGGGAGGGAAAGACAAGAAGGACCCACAGAGGTGGGTGCCCGGGGCCAGGGGAGGTTGTGGGTGACTGGGCCCACGGGGCGGGGGCAGGATCCCTGGCTGACCTGGCCTGGCGCTGGCTGCCCAGCCTGGTGGTGGTGCTCGCCTACACCCTAGCCTTCCCAAGTATGGGGTCCTTTCAGAGTTCCTCAGAGGGCCATGCTTTGTGTGTGCCAATCAAAGGCATGGCGGGCACAGTGCCCCAGCACGGCCCCTGCGAGGGTCCACAAGGTCTGTCCAAGAGAGCAGGGGGACACAGGACCACATGTGGCCTTCCAGGCCCCGGCCCCTCTACAGCCAGCCAGTCTCTGCCACTGTCACTCTAGGTCATCTCGACACAGCGTGGGCCCAGGCATGGGCCTGGCAACCACTCAGGGTGAGCGTCCCCTAGCCTTCTTGCCCACCTGTCCAGCAGGGATGAGACATTTCATGCATGACAGACGCGGACACTAGCACAGTCGCTGTCCTGTGCCCTCTCGTCCCCACAGCCCTGCTGCCCAGAGTGGTGATGCAGGGGTCACAGCCCTGAAAGGAGCGGGGCTGAAGCGTCCTGGGGACAGGTGCCCAGACCACCATCCCGGAACAACAAAGTGCTGTGTCCACCTGGGGCAGACAGATCCCCTGCCACCCTCGGCCCCGCCTCCAGGAAGGACGCTTGGGCACAGAGGTGACATCCAGTGGGCTTTATTGTGGGCAGGGCAGGAGAGGCAGGTCGGCAGGTCCAGCTGAAGCCTGGGCAGGAGTTGCTTTAAATGAGCCCCTGAACACAGAAGGGTGGTGCTGAGGGCAAGGGTGACCCCAGGGTATAGGGACAGCGGTGAGCCCCACATGGAGACACACATGGCCTTCCCACCCAGGGCAGGGTCTGGGGCCCAAGGACCACCACGGTCACATGGGGCCTAGGACGGCAGGCTGGAGACGCCGCTCACCTCCTTCAGAAGCTTGGCACACCTCCCTGTGGACAGGCCGGCAAGAGGGCAGGCAGGAGGGGTCACAGCCAGCAGGGCCCCCACCCAGCAGCCTCCCGGAGCACCCGCACCCACCATGCCGGGCCACCAGGTAAAGGCCGGTGTCCGCTGTCAACTCCCGGAACTTCCTGAAGCCCAGCTCATCCTCATCCTCCAGACTCCGAGCTACAAGCACAGGGAGCTGCTGGGTGGTCCGGGACACACAGGGCAGAGCCCCCCACCCCATGGAGCTTACCAAAGTACTTGAGCACGTGGAAGTCCTGTCCCCGCCACAGCAGGGACAGCCGCAGGATGGCGTAGTGCGCGTAGTCCGTATCCAGCACGTGCATCTCCCTGTGGCCTTGGGGGGCGGGGGTTGTGCAGACACGGCACCCGGATAGGGGGTGCCCAGAGGCCACCCTCCCCTGTCCCAGGCCTGAGAGCAGCTGTGATGCTGGCGTGGGGGGTCCTGAGGAGCCCGGCCACCAGGCACAGCACCGGGGGATCGCACGTACCAGGAAAAGCAAATCCTGCAGGGCCGCTCTCTGAGCCTACTGTAGTTTCTGTCTCACAGCTTCCCGAGCTGGAAGGCAGTGCTGTGCCCGTTAGGAAGCTGCCGGCCGGCACCCCACCTACTGGGCAGGCCCCCCACCCCCAGTGAGGCCAGTGGCCCTGGGCTCCTCCTGGGTAGAGGGGGGCAAGGCCAAGGGGTGGGGCAGCCCCTCATTCCTCTCTTCCACATTTCCAGGACTCCAGCAAAGCCCAGGCTTGTAGCAGGGAGGAAACGCAGACTGGGCACTTGGGGGGCCCGGGCAGGTGAGCATGAGCAAAGCGGGGGACACCCAGTGCCGATCCCATGGCAGGCCCAGGCCTCTCACTTGTTAAACACGACCTTCACAATCAGGTTGCTCCCGTTCACGGTGAGGAACACCCCCTCTGCCCTCCTCGGGGTCTTCAGTGCCAGGTTCTTGTCCGAGGCCACACCGACTTCCCGCCAGAATCCTCCAATCTAGGCAGAGAGCTGGAGCTGCCAGAAGCTCGGAGCAGCCAGCTGAGGCCCTGTCCTGGGATCCAGGGACACCATAGGGACCCCTGGGCAGAGAGCTGGTGGGCTTTCTGCCACAAGGCTTAGCACAAGGCAGCAAGGTGTTCCGAAGTTGCTGGGCTTGGTGGTGCACACCTGTAACCCTAGCACTCAGGAAGCTGAGGCAGGAGTACTTTGTGTTCCGTGCCAGCCTGGGCTACACAGTGAGGCCCCAACTCAAAAAAAAAAAAAAAAAATGGAGTGCTAGAAGCGGCTTCTCCCACCAGTGTCTCCTCCTAAGGTCTCCCTTGAGGGGATGGGACAGCTGTGTCCTCCCATCCTATGTCCCAGGAGCAAAACCCTGCAGCTTCCTAGCAGGGCAAGGAGACTGGGCAGAGAGCAGAGTGCAAGAACCACCTCGGCACGTGGCGGGGTGCCAGCGCCGGAGGCTGCCCAGGTGCCCTGCTCTGCCGCTCCCTCCAAGCCAGCCCGCTAAGTCAGTATTCGCCTGAGCCTGGGGCTTTGGCAGAACCCCCTGGAGCCTGCTCCCCAGCTCCATTCCCTTGGCCCGCCCGCACCCCGAACAGGTCAGAGGAGCATTGCGTGTGAAGCATCTCGGAGGCCCACCCATCCCGGGAGCAAGAGTGGACCCTGGGAGCCCATCCCTCACAAACCGTACAGACCGAGGGGGCCTGCCTGGCTGCAGACGCGGGGGCCTGGAGGCCTTGGGGCCCCTCGGGGCTGGCAGGTGAGCCTGCCCCCACTCCAGTAGCCAGTCAAGGGTTGGACGGAAGGCAGAGGGACCTGCTGTGGCCGGGCACTCTCTGCGTCCTGCCCACCAGGGCCCACCCAGCCAGCAGAGCCCAGCCGGGAAGAAACAGCACCTTGCGCTGGTCGAAGTCTGCCAGGGCCCCGCCGGCCGGCAGCACTGCCAGGACACCCAGGATGATGCTCAGCGTGCTGGCCTCCATGGCGCAGCTCCCGCCTCTGTGCCCACAGCAGCAGGGTTATATTGGAGAGCGGAAGGTATGTGCAGCCACCCGGAGAGTGACAGCGTCCCCGGGCCACCCTGACTGCCGCCTGCCCTGAGATGCCCGGTGTTTCTGCACTAGAGCCACCTGGCCAGCGACACCCACAGCCCGGAAGTCAGCAGAGGTTAGTGTGAGGATGGAGTGACACCGCCGCACGGCCATCAGGGACTGGGGACAGGAAGCCCGCCTCCACAGGGGACATAGGCCATGGCTATGCCCTGTCCATCAGGGGCCACGGTGAAGGCCAGCGCTCAGCCTTGACAAGCAGCCTCCTGGAGCCAGAGGGCACCTGGCCACAGCCACAGCCTGGCCTCCAGCCTCCTCCCGATCCAAAACAACTCGATCATGTTTTCTGCTGACCCCAGCACCAGATTTGTGATGCGGGGACCAGCAGAGATGGAAATGCAGGCAGAGCCCATGTCCTGGTCCCTGCTTCTTGGGGGGCATGACAGACCCTCAGGATAGAAGAGACTCAGGCCTCCAGGCACCAGCCGGGCTGCAATGTGACCTAGGCGAGCTGCTCTACCTCAGCTTCCCCATATGTAACAACAATGACTTTGAGGATGATGACAAGTCCTGCCTGACCCTCACCTCCTTGACCCCTGCACGCCTGGGACCAGCTCCAAGCTGTCCTTTGATCCCCCACACAGTGTCCAACGATCTTCCTTGTGCTACAACCTTCTCTCAGATCACAGATTTTTCTTTTTAAGGCAAATTATTTTTATTTTCAAAAACACCTTTATCTGTAGAAATAAGATTTAAACAATAAAACACCCCTCCCTACTTCACCTAAGGAAAGGGCAAGTGAGGCCAAGTGTGGCTGTGGCCCCCGGCCCCAAGAGGGACAAGCTCTGGTGCTCATGCCGCAGAGGGCCATGGCTCCACTTCCTGGCTTCCCACAGCAGAGGGGACACAAGACCTGGTCCTGGGGTCAGCCTTCCCTCCTCGGGCCTGGGCTGGAGGGCAGGGGACTCCACTGCTGTGAGTTCCAAATAGGCTGTCAGGCAGGGGGACAAGCAGGAGAGAACAGGCAGAGCTGCTCTCATGCAGGGACAAGGGAGCTGGGGAAGGATGGTGGGAGAAGGTGCTATGGGGACAGATGGGGCCAGGCAGGCGCGGGACGACAGGCGCGGGACGACAGCCAGCTGCCTGGGGCTCGGGGCGTCTGATTGCTTCCACGCCTACGCCGGGAGGGCGCGGGCGCTGAGCAGCAATGGACCGGAACCCCGAAGCTTCCTGCTGCCTACTCCTGGCCCTCTGAAGCATAAATGCTGGAACCATCCGGTGAACCAGTGCACAGCTTAGGGTGAGGACCACAGCAGTGGGCACCCAGGAGGGACCTCCCACATCTCACACACTGGGACAGCATAAGCTCCCTCCCCAGAGCCAACCCCAAGATTGAACTGGCTGTGTGACCTCAAACCACCTACCGTGCCTCTCTGTGCTCTTTATGCTGCTCTGAGAATTAAGATGAGTTCATCCTGTGCGTCCGGGGCTCTGTCACAGAGCACACCGTTGGCCAGCGGGCCAAGGCCAGGACCCATGCTGGGCTCAGTCCTGGCCCTTTCCAGGACTCCTGGAGGCTTAAGCTATGAGCCTAGATCCCAGCGGCAGCAGAGCCAGAACCCACTCACAGTGCACCAGCAGCCTGCAGCCTGAGCGACCAGCGGAGCCCCGGTGGTCAGGGCCACCTTATTGGGGCACCACAGCTTCCCACTCCCTTGGTCAGGAGGCCCAAGGAACCAAGTCTCCTTGCCACCTCCCCTGGCCTCAGTCTCCCCAGGAGGTCTGGTTCAAGACAGAGGCCACTACACCCACCCCAAGGCCATCCCCAAAGGGGTGAGAAGCTGTGAGGCTGCATAGTCTGTTTATTGGTTGGGACAGGGGAGGCAGGAGGATGGGGGTGGCCCAAGGTGGTCCCCAAGGGCTGCAGGTCTCACTGAGCTCCTAGGGTGGTGAGGTTGCTGCTTCAGAGCCTGCAAAGAGAGGCATAGCAACTGCGTCCACTTGCTGCCCCCATAAGCCACCACTGCCCCCCAAGACCTCTGCAGATGTGGACACCCACACTGCTGCTGGGGTTGTCCCAGTTCCTGTCACTTTGGGTGAAGAGGCCAAAGTGATGAATATGCTTGCTCTAGGGTGATGTGCCATTGAGCCACCCCCCCCCATGTTCCTAAAGCCACCTCGTCGTGATGGCAGGAGAGGTAACTGTTCCTGGGCTTGTTCCAACCCAGTGTCCCCGGCACCAAAGTAAACAGCCAAGGAGAAGGGAGGCCAGAGCAGAACTCAGCTCAGAAGTCAGCAGGATGAGAAAGACAGAGAGGGGGAGAGAAACAGAGACAGAGACAGATAGAGACAGACAGAGAGAGAGCCAGAGCCAGAGAGGACAAAGCACAGGTCTGAGGGGATGCCCACCCACTCCTTGCCAGGCAGGGTCGGACTGCAGAATCACCCATGACTCATGGTCCATGCTGGTGCCCACATTCTTGGTGATGGGCTTGGTCAAGACCTCGTGGCTTTCTGGGATCCAATCCCCAAGATCTGCCTGCAAAAGGGCCCCCAGGGCAGACAGGCAATGAGGCGGTAGCCCTACCCTGATGGGGTCCTGTGGAGGGAGCCCAGAGTGGTGAAGACGAGGGTATGTGGGTTGAATAGTGCCCCCCAAACTTCACAGCCCCAAATCTGAATAGGACCTCATCTGGAAACAATGTCTTTGTAGATGTGGTTGGTTAGGAGTCTGGACTCGGGGTGGACCTAAATCCAATGATGGATGACTATTAGGAGAGGGGACTTGGGGTGCAGACCAAGGCGGGCAGAGACTGCAGTGACACTGTGTGGGACCAGGGGCCCTGGTTGGAAGGAGAGGCCAGGCAGGTGTCCGCAGAGCCCACACTCGACCCTGCAGGCTCCTAGACTTTGGCTCTGGGCCCCCAGGGCTGGGAGAGACATCCAGACCCGGAGTGTGAGGCTCTTGAGCCCAGTCAGAGCAGGCTTCCCGGGCCAGCGGTGTCTAAGGTGAGCCTGAGGCCAGGGACTCTCCAGACAGCCCCGGGAATGGGATCTGTGCAGGTCTCAGGAGACAGGGAGAAGCAAGGGGCCCGGGCAGCCCCGGAAGAACCTGGAGAACTAACCATGCCCCCCGTCTGGGTAGCGTTAGGGCTGGACTCCGGGGCTGTCTGGGTGCCCCCCTGCCAGAGGGAGCACGCAGCTGTAGGAGCAGATGTTCCTAAGAACTGCCCCACCTTCTGGTGGCCAGACCTGCGCTCCTGCTCTGCAAGGCGAGGGCAGGAGGGCAGGCCACGCCGGAGCTCCGGGAAGCCGAGGGCGGTCCGAGGGTGGGAAGGGCGCCTGATCCAGCAGCCCTAGCCGCCCTGTCATCCTGGAGCCCCACCGTGGGGTGGAAGTCCGGAAACACCTTCAGCACTTGGGTGGTGGCGTCCTGGGTGCGGCCTGGGGCAGAGCGGAACCCCAGTGAACGCCCGACCAGACGGAAGCAGGGTCCCTGCGCTCCCCTGAGGCTGACAGTCTGGCCGCTCCTGCCGGGCAGGCTGTGTGTACAGTGAGGACTGCCAAGGGCCTCTCCTAAGCACTTCCGGCTGGCTCCAGGGCCGCGCTCGCCCTCCCGGACCTGTTCCTTGGGCGCCCTTGCTGCTGTCCCCAATCCCAGTCCTCACCGGGTCTGCCCCGCCCCACCTAGGGATCCTGGAGAGTCTTGCATTGAGGGCAAGAGGCAGGCAAGGGCGGGTCCCCATTGGCCCACGCCCCACCCCCAAGAGACAAACGCCAAGTCAAGGCCACCCCTCCACGTCCACAGCGCAGTAGGACCTGCACCCTGATCCCTGCCAGGCCTGGTCGAGGCCAATGGGGGAGGGTGGGTACGCCGGGGCCTTAGGATCAGGGTGGGTGGACTGGATAGTACGATGGGGGGCGTCTAGAAACGAGGGGACGACACGGGCGGGGCGAGGGGCACCCCCTCCAGTTCCTTGTAGATGTAGACCACAGCAAGGAGCTGCAGTTGGTGTTTGCCACGCGCTATCTGGATGATTGCGAGGGGACCGTGGGTCTCGTGCCTGATCACCAACCTGCGTGACAGCCCCACCACTGCGCCACAGACGCAGAGAGGGCAGGAAGCGTCCACATACCCTGGTCCGCCTCCCAGCACTGAGCACCTGGGACCTTGAAGTGCTCCTCGGAGCCCACTTTCAGGTACGGGGTGTTCATCTGCTTGCAGCCGTTCCTCCTGGGGTGCAGGCCTGGTCACTGCCAGCCAGGCCCGGCTCCTCCCCAGTCCCCCTTCCCTGCGGCTCACCTGGACAGCTCTATGTGCACGCCCAGGCCACCCTGCGTGGCGGCACTGACGTCCTGGGTGGACATCAGCAGGTGATCCCCTTGCAGTGAGACACCGTGGAGCCCACATGCCAGAGGCCAGAGAACTACAGTACAGCTCAGTGACCCCCAGACCAGCTGGACCTCTCTGCCCGGAGCCAGGGACAAGCCAAGGGCCACAGAAGCAGCCAGGTGCCTGGAGTCACAGGCGCGGCCTCCGACAGGATGGCCAGGAGTCCCTACGGCCCAGGCCAATTCCAGACCAGAGGGACAGCAGGTTCACCATTCCTGGGTGGGGCACAGTGGGTCTGCTGGACACTGCGTTCCCGTCCTCACCCACAAGGTTTCCCACAGGGCTTGGCCCACACCCTCAGGGGCAGCTCTGGGCCCCGTACCCTTCTGGCATCGCAGTCAGGCTGTACCAGGACCTCTGCCCAGCCGCCAACACCCAGAGCACCTCCAGGCTCAGCAGGTCTGGCCTCTGGCCCACACCCGCCCAGCACCAGAAGCCCAAGTCCCCAAGTCCAGGACTTGAAGGAGGAGCCTGCTGGGGAGCCTGCAGAAGGTGCTTTCGAAGCACCAGCCTCCCTTTGTCCATGGTGTGGCAAATCACTCCAGTGTCCCCTCCAGTCCCAGGGGTCCCTTCCTGAAGGGCTACAGGCAGCCAAACTCTCACCTGACATGCCAGCTGAGGATTTTCCAAGGCTGCCAGGCACGTCACGCACTGTGGGGCCAGCTGGTCACCAAGCACAGCAGGGGCCTCATCCCACCTTCCCAACTCATCCCTGAATGGCTGCGTCATACTCCAGCTGGGGCTAGGGCTCCAGGATCTCGGGCTGCTTCTGGAAATAACCAGGCTTGGGTCTGCTCCAGCCAGGCCAGCAGGCCCCCTATCTGGGTCTGGGGCACCCAGAAGCATTCCCTCCTTCTGACCTCTGACTCAGGGACAGGGTCCCCCGAGGCCAGGCCTCCAGATCTTGTCCGGGAGCAGAGCCTGTGCCAGTCCAGCTGTGGGAGCCCTGGACAGCCCCCTCCAGACCCACCTCCAGCTACCAGGTGGCCTCCTGCAAATGCTTGTGGGACGGCAGAGTTGGTGGCACCGAGGCAGTGTGTTATCACAGCAGCCTTATTACCAGTTCCGTAATTGTGCACGGGGAAAGGATGCCAGGAAGCCACCAGGGCCAGTGGAGAACTGGAGCCAGGAAGGGCTCCCCAGGAGTGTCTGGGCCCACACTGAGCACCCCAGGACCTGGGGCCAGGAGCAGCACAGGACCTTGAGGCATGCCAGCAACACCTTCCAACCTGTGACCCAAAGGACCAACAGGGAGGCCAGTGCCTCGAGTCCACCCGAGTGGAGGGGAAGTGAGTCAGAGAAAGACCTCTGACGCCCCAGCGCAAGGCAGGAAGACATCCGAAGGGAACAGCCCTGAAAGAGGCACGTCCTTAATCACCAGGACAGGGGCCGGGGAGATGCTCAGTGGAATAAGCACTTCCCTGGCAAGTGCAAAGGGCTGAGTTCAATCCCCGGTTCCGCCAAAAAAAAAAAAATTATCACCAGGACAGCCGACTGAGGCCATCTTGAGGCCAGTCACACTCCCTACAGAACATCTAATGTTTTTAAAATAAGCACCTCTCGCTTCCTGTCTTTGATCCTTTATTTTGGTCTCATTCATGCTGCGGCTTCTCACAGGAGAGAAGCTAGGCAATATTTAATCTTGTGCATCTGACTTCCTGGCAAGTCCGATCACTTCTCGGCCTGTTGGCTGAGATCAAGCGTAGTATCTGGCAGGTTCTGGCCCCAGTGAGTGGCGCCGTTACTATGGTGGCGGCGTAATGGGGCTGAAGCCCTGAAGGCAACAGCTTGTCTCCCCAAGACCGCCTTCCCCTTTCTTCACCGACTCAGCTCACAGTGCAGTTTCCTTCCACCTTTCCCGCTGCCTCAGGAGAGACCCCAGTCCGCTCCTTCCAGGTAACTGAAGCTGACCTCAAGCCCCCCCTTAACAGAAGGCCACAGAAGCCTCGGCTTTCTTCCTCTCAGGCCGGAGGATCTGCCGGGCTGCCCTCAGCCCTCCCCGTGTCTTTGGAGTTAATAAAGGCCTCCTTCAGCTTTCCTGTCTCCTTACTGCACTGCCGGAAAAACCTCTCGGTTTCACGCAGCACTGTGGCCTCGAGCTGCAAATGACTCCCTCCTCCCTCCTCCCTCCTCCCTCCTCCCCCCTCCCCCTCCCTCCTCCTCCTCCTTCCCCTCCCCCTCCCCCTTCCCCTCCCCCAGCAGGTAGTGGTCCACTGTGTGTAAACGCCTCCTTCTCCTTCGCTTTAGGCACCGTCTGTTTGTAGGCATCCTGGCCCTTCCCTGTCTGAGCTCCGAGCTGCCGCGCTGCTGTGAACGCGGGTGCACCTGGGCCACTGGACGGGTTAGCTCCTTGGGCAGCTGCCTAGGAGGGCACGGCTAGGCCAGAGGGACTTTCCACATGCAGTTTTGCTTTTGGAAGTTCAATTACCCCAAGCAAAACTCTGAGAATCTTTTTTTTTTTTGGTGGAACCAGGGATTGAACTCAGGCCCTCGCTCTTGTCAAGGAAATGCTTATTCCACTGAGCCATCTCCCTGGCCCCTTCTGAGAATCTTAAAGAAATTTTTTGAAATAAACAGTTCATAATTTGTAAATGGTGCACCATTCTGAACAACATAATAAAATCCCACCCTGTCCCATGCAGAGTTGAGCTGTCCCTTTGTCTAGTGTCCGTGGTGACACATAGCCACGTGTAGGCGTCAAGGTTATCAGGCGACCCCAGAGTATTAGACACAGTGGCGCTGTTTTATGTAGGCTTCCATGCCATGCAAGGTGCTGAGCATCCACCAGGATCTAGGAAAGAGCCCCAGGACAGAAGGCTCCGCCCACCATGAGTGTGGGGGGGGGTGTACATGCGTGCACACAGCCACATGGTAAAATCTTCCTCCCATCCCGTGGTAAGATGCCATCTCCTGGGTTTAGATTTGGGGACGCCCAAAGGCTTTGAGGCCTAAAGGCAGCCTCTGGGGAAGGTGGGCCCTGTGGGTGGCCGCGAAGTTGAGGGGCCACAGCATCTGGAGACTTCCTCGACCTGACTCTCAGGCTGGGCCCTGGGGGGCAACCAGAACAGTGGGGAGCAGGGTGGGTGCTGCAGCCCTTAGGCAGAGTCCTGCCTCTCAGGTCCTCTGTGAGCTCTGGCCCTCAGCCAATAAAACATGCACACTCCCCGAGCCACTGGCCTGCTTTGGTGACCCCTCTGCTGGACCCCGGCATGGTGCCATCCTTCCCTCTGTAGAGTCCTCCTGCCATCCTCCCCGAAGTCCGGCCTGGCAGATGTCTAAGTTGCTCTTCTCTCGTTGCTGGGCCAAAATACCTGACACCCAAAATGAAGGAAGGAAAGGCTTGTTTAGCTCACAGTTGTGGAGGCTTCAGTCCATCTTGGCTGGCTCCAAGGCAGAGCGGCACGTGGCAGACGGCAGCTATTCACGGTGGAAGAAAAAACCGGCAAGAGCAAAAGGGAGGAGCAGCGGCAACAAGCAACAGAGAGCAAGTCTCCCTCCTCCTTATGCTGCCTCCAGGCTCTCCGCTCCAGGCTGGGTGCAACACTCGCACCCAGAGCCCCAGCAGCGCTCAGACCCATCATCCTAGCCTTGGACCATGAATGAATCACAAACCGTAGATCCACACCCCATGACTGCATGAGGCTTTGGGGGACACCTAGCCACAAAATGGAACAGCAGAGTAGGCACCCGTCATGCACAGCAAATGCCCATAACCACACAAAACCCAGCCACAGCCCCTTGTCTGACAAGCTCGCCTGGCAGCCCTTTGCCCCTTCCTCACCCCTTGTCCCTTAGCACCTCCTGCTCCCTGGGGTCCTCCTTCCCCATCACCTGGGCCCAGCACCAGGCATGACCCACATAGTCACCTCCTCCCTCACACACGTGCACAGGGAGCTGTGTGGGAGCGTGTGTTCAACGTACCAGCCAGCCCCGAGCAGGGCCCAGACGGTGTTGTCCTGACACCGGCTGATGGAGAGCAGTGGCTGGAGGTAGAGGCCTGGAAGAGGGCAAAATCAGCACCTCACATGCCAGGCAGGGCCTCACAGCACCCAGCCCCAAGTGCCCATCAGAGATGCAGCTGCCAGGGCCAGGTGTGGGGCAAGGTCACCACACACCTGCTGTATCTTCAGGAGGCCAGTGGGCAGGGCTCAGGAAGACCAGGTGGACGTGCGTCCCTGGGTGCCAGGTGCATCCCAGGAGTGGTTACAGGGTGCCAGCTAAGAGCCATGCGTGGATGCCCTGCTGGCATGGGTCCTGGAACAGTACAGTCTTGCTTTGTGGTGGTGCCAGGGCTAAAACCACTAACTATGTGGGTGCACAGTGTGGCCTAGCCACAGGGCAGTGTGGATTAAAAGGGGGGAAGGCTGCTTCCCCCATGCCTTGCTGCGCCTTGAAAATACCCTCGGTGAAGTCCAGACACCCCATCCCTTGCCCAGGAGAGAAGGAGCTTGGGGGCTCCCTGTGTCAGACCGGTGAGCGGCCT
The DNA here is from genome assembly GCA_002564285.1 of Tympanoctomys barrerae. NCBI lineage: Eukaryota > Metazoa > Chordata > Mammalia > Rodentia > Octodontidae > Tympanoctomys > Tympanoctomys barrerae. Next base: position 19,584 of record NDGN011487295.1, read on the forward strand.
CTGCTCACCCACCCGACTGCTGTGGCCACACAGGGGCTGCACCTGGCCATTCGTGCTCCCAGGGCCCAGAGCTGCAAGGACACGCTGGCTGGGGGCAGTGTCCTGACCGGCTGATACCATCTGCCTCCCGGACAGTTTGTCCCCTGTGCATTCTCTGCCCTATGGGCAAAGGCGGGCAGGGTGTGGGCTGTCCCCAAGTGCCTGTTCCCCAGGGCCCAGGTCCACAGCCATTGGCCATCCCACTGCACCATGGGTTTTCCAGTGACGAGTGGACAGTTCTGTGGGCTTCAGAAACCAGGAATCCTATGAGAGAGGTTTGGCCACCACGTTGGGCAACAACCCACAGCTACTCACAGCTGGAGGTGAGGCTGCAGCACCTGAGCCAGCCTCAGCTTCCCCAAGAGGGACAGGTCACCCTCTGGTCTTGGTCCTCCCCTGGGCCAGGGCTCAGCCCTCTTGCCCTCTTTCCACCCCCAGGATCCGGGTGCCCGGAGCTCTGGGTTAATCTGCGGTATTTTCCAGGGGAAGCCTCCTACGGCCAGGTACATCTCATTCCGGAGCAGAGGTTCAGGCAGGTGCTGGAACGCGGCAGGTAGATCCCGAGAAGTATGGCAGCGTAGCTCTTTCCAGGACACCCCCTGCTGAAGCACAGGGACATGTACTTCACGAACCAGGACCAGGACAGTGACAGCAACAGCTTGAAGAACTGTGTGTCTCTGTTCGAGGGTACCACCTCCCTGCCTGCCACGACAGGGCCAATGGCATCAACTGGCTGTCAGGACAGGCACACAACCACTCCTGCAAGTTTGCTGAGATAAAGATCCAAGCTGCAGAAGGACAGGCCACCGGGCCAGGCTATGTGGGGACACTGATGGAAGGGGTGCCTCAAAGCTACAGAGAGCAGGGTGGCCTAGCTGCTGAGCAGAAGACAGCTAACCAGCAGGCATCTGGGACATGCCCACAGGGCAAAGCCCCACCTCCTAGGCATGGGAACACTGAGGCCCAGGGACTCAGCTTGGCTGGAACCCTGTCACTCCCAAGAGATAAGGCACACCCTCCCCAGAAAGGGCAGAGGGGAGGACTGCGGTACAGTCCAGCAACTCTGGGACCAGGGTGTCGAAACTAAGGCCAGGGCCAAGCAAGTGAGCACAAGGCCAGGAGCCCACAGGCGGCCAGCAGGCCAGGGGCTCCCCACCCTTGCTCACCACTTACCCGCCTGAGCGTTGTCCCAGGGCCAAAGAGGGTCCTGGAGGGAGGGCACAGCTGGGCTAGGAGAGGGGCCGGGGGAGGCATGCCTGCTCGCGGCAAGGCAGGGTCAGGGTAGCTCAGCAGGTGCAGGCCGGTGGGCCGGGGCAGCAGCCGTGTGGCCCGCACTCCCGTGGCTGCCGGCTCTGCTACCTGGGGCAAGCGGCCGGTTCAGGGAGGGCAGAGTGGTGCGTGAGTTGGGCCTACAGCTCCCGAACAGAACCGGAATCATGAATGGGCCTAACAGTGTTTGTTAATTGCTTTGATAAACATTAATTTTAACCTCACCAGTCCTTGATCCTTTTCAAGAAACTCAGCTCCAGACCGCAGCCAGCACCAAAGCGGCTTCCACATAAATAGAGCACAAAGCATCGCGCTGCGAGGACTGTGTCCGCCTTCGCACCCCAGAGGTGCCGGCGCTCCCAGCACCCGCGCGCGGCCATCACCCAGCGCACCGCTTTGCTCCGAGCTCCGCCCCCGGCCTAAGCCGCACACCTCCCGGTCCCGCCCTCCGGGGCCAGCGCCTCAGGCCACACCCAGGCCCGGGATCCGCCCCTGCCCGGCGCAGGCGCGCTCGCTGCCCGACCGGCCATGGTGAACCTGGGCCTGTCCCGCGTGGATGACGCCGTGGCCGCCAGGCACCCGGTGAGAAGGCCGCCCTAGGACGAGGGCCCCAGGCCTTAGCTGCCTGGAACAGGGAGAAGGGGCGAGCGGGGCCTCCTGCCACAGGCTAGCGCATCTTGTAGGTCTGGGGACGTGGCCAGTCCCGGCCGGCAGCCGGAGAGACGCGGGGACGGGGAGGGAGGCGGGACGGGCGCTGATCCTTGGCCCCGCACCCCCACCCCAGGGACTCGGGGAGTACGCCGCGTGCCAGTCCAACGCCTTCGTGAAGGGCGTGCTCACCTTCGTAGCAGGTAGGCTCGTGCAGGTGTTCTGGGATGGGAGCGCGCGCCCTCCCGTCTCACCCTCCGTCCCCGGCAGGTGGCGCCGAGCCCCCTGCCCGCGGGTGCACCGGACACCCGGTGGGTCCGACTGTCGCTGGCTGAGCGCGGCACCTCTGCTCTCTAGGCACTGGCGGGACCTTCGGCCTGCAGCTTCTCATCCAGAGGAAGTTTCCCTACGCGATGCAGTGGAGCGTCCTGGCGGCCGTCGGTGGGTACTCCAGGGCGGCCGCCTGGGCCCTGGCCTGGCTCTTCAGCCAGGGTTTCTGCCGAGGAGGAGGTGCACCCTGCCCTGGTGGGGGGCTGCCCTTTGCTTGGGAACTCTGCCCAAGCCCCCCAGTCATGACTGCCATAAGTATCCTATGGCCCGTCCCCAACCTGAGAGGCATGGGCCTCAGGCTCCTGCTTCCTGGTCCCCAGTTGCAGGCTCTGTGGCCAGCTATGGGGTGACCAGAGTAGAGTCCCAGAAATGCAGCAACCTCTGGCTCTTCCTGGAGACGGGGCAGCTGCCCAAAGACACGGAGACAGGTGAGAGGGCCTGAGGGCCAGTGAGACAGGGGTGCTGGGTCCCCGGAGTTTGCCCAGCGTCCTGTAAGGGCTGGAGTGGAAGTGGGCCCTGCAGGAAGCTGGGGTGACCAGAGGGAAGAGTAAAGAGTTGGGCAAGAGACCCTCTCCAAGAGACCTGCATCCCACACCAGCTGACAAATCCCAAGCCGGCTGTCCTTGTTACAGGACCCAGTTTTTGCAATGACGAAATGAGGGCAGGGACCCTGAGCAGGCGCTGATGTGGTTCCAGCTATCTCCCATCACCTCTTACAGGTCAGTCCCGATAGGAGAGCTGCAGCCAGGGTGCAGATCTGGGGCAGAAGCTCTGGAACATGGTCCTCAGCACCCCCAATTCCAGAGCACCTCATACACACGTGACCAGGCCTGACAAACTTGCTGCTGCCACTGCCGCTGCCACCACCCACACCCACGGCCTGCCCAGGCCGGCCCAGAAAGACCTGGCAGGGGATTCTCCTCAGGGCCGGCAGCAGAGTGTGGTGGACAGGACTTGTGTACCCTCTGCCACTGTGGTGTCCACCTGTCTTCTCCCCAGCGAGCCCAAGCTGGCGCTGGGGTGTCAGGTAATAATAAACAGCTTGCCTTGCCTCCTATTTACTATGGCTTGTGCCCAGATGCCCACCGAAAGCCTCATGCCGTCACGGGTGGAGCTTTTTCTGGATCTAGAATGTGTGACACCGGGGTTGATTCGTGGTGCAGTGCTAGGAGAAAGGGCCCTAGGACTAAGGGGGTGAGTGCTACCCGCCCTAAGGAGCCTAGATAAGATGTAAGGGACAGGAAGCCTCTGGCCTCTTGCTTGCTTTGCTGCCTTCGGCCGCCGTGAACTGTCCCTCCTCCTCCTCAATGCCTGTCCACCCTGCCTTGGACCCAGCTGACTGTGGACTGAAACTGCTACAAACTGTAAACAAAGTAAACTTTTCCTCCCCTCGCTTTGGACCTCAGGTATTTTGTCTCAGCGATGAGAACAGTAATTAAGATTATCACCTAAGCTCTAAAGCAGTTAAGAAACAAGGCAGAAGAGAATTCAGGTGTCTGGTAGGTTCTGGCCCAAGTATAAATTGCTAAATTATTATGGTGGTCACCTAAGAGGGCCGAAGCCCAGAAACAACAGCTTATCTTTCCAGTGCTCACTTCCTCCATCTGCCCTACTCCAGTCCTGGATACCTTCCTGTGCACACAAGGGAGCCCCCGTCAGCTCCTCAGGGTCCCTAAGCTGCAAAAGTCCGAAAAGTCTCAGCTCCCTTTGTCCCAGGTCAGAGGATCCCCCAGCTCCCTGCCATCAATCCTTTCTGTTCTTCAGAGCTAATAAAGCCTCCCCCCTTTTATTTCTGCCTCTCTGTCACACCCCTAGAAAAAACCTAACAGTGTCACCTTTATGACCAGCTGGTGCTGCAGGAGCTACAGGAGAGATCCCAGTGTGCAAACCCAGAGTTGGGAGTTCCTGCTGGCCCCAGGGGCTGTGCAAGGCCACAGGGGCCCAGGGTGGGAAGCAGAGGGGAGGAGTGGGGAGGCAGAACTTGCCCTGGCTCCCAGAGTCGTGGGGGCCCCACCTTGCCCCTTCTCCCAGACACCCCTCTCCTGGGTGGAGCACTGGGCAGATGTGGCCCCCCGGAGCTCTGTCCACAAGGCAGGCCGAGTCTCCCACATCCACAGCACCACAGCACCCAACCACCCGAGGAAGACACAGAAGCTGTGGACAACCTGGCTTCTCAGTGACACTGGAAGGGCCACCTTCAGCCCCAGCCCCCAGCACACAGCGGGTGGTCTGCAGAGCTTGCACTGTCCAATCAGGAGGAAGACAGCAGTGCAGGCCACGCCCCCAGCAGCTCCAACTCGGCGGAGTTCTTCACAATCTGCTTTCTGCTGCCCACAACACAGTATGGATTGGATGAGTCACTGAGGAAAGGGTTTTCTTGCGTCCGTTCTGGTCCAAGGTGGAGAGCCTGTTTGCTTCATTGGGGTTTGTTTTGCAGTACTGGGGATTGAATTCAGGACCTTGAATTTTCTAGGCAGGTGCTTATGCCACTGAGCTATCTCCCCAGCCCTCTTTTTTGTCTTGTTGAAACAGGGTCTCACTATGCAGCTCAGGCTGGCCTTGAGCTCACTTTGTAGCCCAGGCTGGTCTCAAACTTGCAATGATCCTCCTGCCTCAGCCTCCAGCGTGCTGGGATCACAGGCGTGCACCAACACTCCAGTCTTTTTTTTTTTTTTTTTTTTTTTGTGGCACCAGGGATCAAACTCAGAACTTGCACTTGCTGGGCACTTATCCCACTGAGCTATCTCCTGGACCCCAAGTCCTTTTTTTGAGACAGAATCCCCCCATGTAGTTCAGGCTGGCCTCAAACTCAGTGATTCTCCTGCCTCAGCCTCCCAAGTGCTGAAATTATAGGCATGTGCCACCAACCCTGCTGGTGATGGCCATCTTACTGGCAGAATCTGGAGGTGGCACAGGCATCACATCCAGAGATGCCACACGCAGGTGCACCTGCGTCTTCTGGCCTCTCCTTTCTTATGCAGCCACCAGCATTGAACAGCTGGTCCCCTAACCTAACTCACCCCTCCCACTTCTCACACCACTTTAATACCTCTCACTGAGGACTAAACTCCAGGGGAGGACAGAGCACGTTCAAACCACAGCAGTAAGAGGGTTGTCTGCAGTCAGGGACCCAGGCTCCTTTTAAACTGTTCCTCACTGCAATGGGGCCCACCCCAAATCCACCCCGTGGTTCCATAGGGCTGCACCAGCTCTGGCCATTGCATCTTCATTTACTAGGAAGAAGTGGAGAAGAGGGCAGTTCAGCCACCCCTCCTATTTATACACTACGAGCCCAAACCAATCACGTGATGCATTCGCTGTAAGCATACCCAGGAAGGCAGCCTTCCTCCGCATCGCCACGCATGGTTCCACCAAATCTCTGGGAGTCATGAGGGAGGATGAGGAGCCCACATGGGGCCAGGAGGTCAGCTCTGCTCAGCCAGGCACTCTGACGGCTCCCCAGGAGCCGAAGGAGGTGGGCAGAGCATGCCCATGGTAGGTCCTTCAGCCCCCTGAGGGCAAGGCCTGGGCTCAGGTGGCAGGTGCGTGCAGGGCTTTACACTAACTGGTGAGTGGCGGGGGGGAGGGCTTGTATCCACATCTGGCAGTGTACACTGTGGTCTGTGGTGGCCCCAGGACCTGTCCAGAGCATGGATGTTTGAGGCCAGGACCCTGAACAGGGGACTGAGGGTAAATGGGGCTGGGGCGTGCTGATCCAGGCCACTGAAATCCTGAGAAGAGACGATTAGAAGACACATGTTTCACACCTAGGGGACAAGTCCAAGAGGACACAGGAAAGCCCAGAAAGGAGAGGTCTTAACCAGCCTTCAATACCTCGGGACGGAGAGAACATCTGTCATACACAGCTAGTCCCTGGTACTCTCAGAGGAGGGCTGTCAGAGCAGGTCAGGGACAGTTGCTGTCTCCTGCACCCCACAGAGCTGCCAGAACCGGCCCCTCCTGGAGAAGCAGTTTCTGCACCAAGGCTCAGGATGCTGAGGGCAGGAGAGGCCCAGCAAGTCAGGGGGATGCGTGGAAAGAGACGGCTAAGTGTGAGGCTGCAGGCGTGAGCCTGGTCGCCCTGGGTGCAGGCTTTCAACTGTGTGTGACTGGAGAAATTACGGCAAGCAAACACCTGCTGAGGAGGCTCTGCGGTGCCTTACAGAACTGGCCCTGGGGCGCAGGAGAGATGTGGAAGGTGCAGGATGCTGTACCAAGCCAACCCAAACCCTACCACTCCCAAAAGGCACCCTGGCCCAGACACACTGCTCCGCAGCCCTCAGCCACCACACAGTCTACTCTGCCAGATGTGCAAACGGCCAGAGGTGGCCCTGAGGCCCACTGGGGTGGGACCGGAATCCAGGGTTCCTGGCCTTGAGAATTTGGTCCCATCACAATGGCCTGAAATTCCAGGAACAATCTGCACCTTCGCTCTGCTGAGCAGGCTGCCCACAGGAAAGGCAAGAAGTGCACTGGGCCCGGAGGAGCCGGTGGGCCACCATGAAGGTGCACAAAAAGGCAAACGTGGAGGGACAGATACAGGAGCTGAAGACCATCACCCGGCTCCAGGGTGAGCCTCTTTCCAGGAAGCCTGCACCCAGGTGCCCCAAGCAGGGGTTCCTGGCAGGGCTTTCAGGGTCAACACCTGTGACATAGTGGGGCAGGCAACTGGTCATCCTACTGCCAGCACCCAGCCCCTGGGACTTCCCCAAGAAAGGGGCTATACAAGGAGGGGGCTTTGAAAGGATGTGTGGGCACATCCTGGGGCAACAAGGCCAGGAAGGAACCTAGACAAAAAGGATGCCTCTACCC
>NDGN011487301.1:0-24703 GCA_002564285.1 Tympanoctomys barrerae
GAACTCAGGCCCTTGTGCTTGCCAGGCAAGCACTTATTCTACTGAGCCATCTCCCCAGCCTGTGTGAACTAATTATTAACACTAGGTCCTAAATCTCAATTTTTCTTACCTGTACAATGGAGATAGGAATTTATATTTATCTGTTTTGTTCTTGTATGTTTCTGAGACTACAGTAAAGTACTAGATACTGAATACCAACCAGATTACTATTTGCTTAATTAACATTGTATACTATTCTCTCCCTCCCTATTAGTTGGTCGTGTATATGCTGTCCATTTTATTTCCCTTACATTGTTTCCTCATAAATTATTTTTGTTCTTCCCCTTTAGCATAGGTGACTTGGAAAATTTAAATACAGCTTTATAACTCATAGTAGATCTCTGTTGAGGTAGTACAATTTATAGATGTTACTGAAAACATTAAAAAATTTTAACTCCTTAATCTATCTTAACATGAATTAAAGTATTATCTAGACAGATGTAGTTTCCATATAAACAAGTCTAATTGCATAGCCTTTTAGTAAAGACAGGTTTAATGGATTTGCATAATAGCCAAATACTTTTCAGCACTTTATTTATTTATTTATTTATTTGTTTATTTGTTTATGGCAGAACCAGGGATTGAACTCAGGCCCTTGTACTTGCCAGGCAAGCACTTATTCTGCTGAGCCATCTCCCTGGCTCCCAACACCTCTTTAATGTTACAGAGTCATTGTGTTTTCTTATACGGTGCTAAGAGTCCTACTAAGTTAAAGAATTAATGCATTTTTGAAATTGTCTATAACCTCCTGTAGCATACACTATTCCATTCTGTAATCATGCCAGCAATTTATAAAATCACTATTCATTATGGGAAGGGCCACTTTGTTAACATAGATGATTTAAGTTTTATAAAGACCTTTGAATTCTAATGGTTGTGCATAGATCCTTTACATATCTTCTCACAATTTACAGAAAATAAACATTTTACCTCATTTGTAACACATATAATCAAACTGAAGAAATCATTTCTTTGTTCTCTATTTGTACTTGTTTCTTAAGTGAGTAGATTATCTATTAGTGTATTCTATTTCGTCTTAAAATTTGCAGTCAGGAAGAATGTTATAATCTTACTATTTCTTAGGAGTTTCATTATTATATAACCATTGTGGCTTAGTTGTGCAAAATTGAATAGCAAGAATACCAACATTGCCAGAATGTTGTCAGTAGTTTATAAGGAAACCAAGGTCTGAGAGTAGCCGTGAAGCCTGTAGTCCCAGCACTTGGAAGGCTGAGGCAGGAGGATCATTGCAAGCTAGAGACCAATCTGCGCAACAAATTGAACTCAAGGCCAGCCTGAACTGCATATTGACACCCTGTTTCAAAAAAGAAAGAAAACTCAAGATAGTGGCACACATTCTAGTAGTAAAATGATAATCATGAGCAAAATAGGAAAAGCAATAAATTACATGCAATAAATTACATGCATTAGGCCACATTGCCAGAGAAGAAATCAAAAGTAGGTTATCTCTTAGTAAAGTTGATAAGGAAGAAAGAAAAGGTAAGTCAGCACTAAATAAGTACAAAAGGATGCTAAGAATAAAGAAATAGCATGTTACTGACATTGTTGATATACCAGAAGATGGTATTGAAATATAATGAACCTTAGTCACTAATACAGACAGTGGTTTCTCTGAAGAAGCTCAGGAAATTTTTTTCTTGATATTTGATAAAAATCAAATTATAAGAAGAAATTGCTTCATGAATAGATAAAAGCTGGACATAGTAGCACATGCCTGTAATCTCAGCACTTGGGAGACTGAGGCAGGAAGATATTTGCAAATTCAAGGCCAGCCTGGACTACAAATTGAGCTCAAAGCCAACCTGAACTGCATAGTGAGACCCTATCTTACAAGACCAAAAAAAAAAAAAAAAGTAAAATAAAATCTGGTAGAAAGAATATGGAGAGGGCCAGGAGATGGCTCAGTAGAATAAAAGCTTCCCTAGCAAGTGCAAGGGCCTGAGTTCAATCCCCGGTTCTGCCAAAAAAAAAAAAAAAAGGAGAAAAATAATATGAGAGAATGGCAATGATTGAATTTTTTTTTCCTTAGGTGTATATACTTGGGTTTAAGGAAATATCCTATGGATCATCTTTATAGCCCTCCTTCAGTCGTAGTTACAGTCTAATAAATCTGGTGCCCATGACATGGAACCATTACTTTTGCTATATAGTAACTCATTCGTTCATGATAGCTTGTTAAACCTTTGTTTTCACCAATCTTAATTTGAACCATCAGTTAATGATTCAGAATTTTGTTAGACAAATGGCGATAACTATTGAAACCTTGATTAAGGTTTATATTCTGTATCAAACTAGTTTCACATAAAACTTCTTGTTTTGAGGCATTTGGTTTTACATTTTATCCCTGTTAAATTTCATCTTGCTCTAGTTAAATTTTGATTTTTATGTAGAAGCCAGTTTTGAGAGGTGTATCTTTGTGGGATACCAGTTCAGTGCTCTTAAGTGCGTTTACTTACTTTTTGGGTTAGAATGGATAAATACATTATTAGTCAACTTATGTTAGTATCTAGTTTGTATACTATATTCTCTTTCCCTCTAGATAGGTGTTACTGGAGAATTGTCTCATATTAAAAAAAAGTTTAAATTTTACTGTTCTCAAAGGAATTCTCATTTCAAATTCTTAGAAATGCCCTTAAACTAAAATTGATCCATACTACCTTTGATGTTCTTGAAAAATGTTCTCCTTAGTTCCCTCCCTGCTTCCACTGACAGATTATAAATGACTTAGTACTCTTAAAGTATGCCTAATTTATACCTTGATTTATATTAAATACATATATTTTCTTAACACAAATGATGTACTGATTCTCTGTCAGTGGCATTTTACATAATTTATATCTGCTGTTTTTCTTCAGAAATCAATGTGGACTGAACATAAATCACCTGATGGAAGAACTTACTACTACAATACTGAAACAAAACAGTCCACCTGGGAGAAACCAGATGATCTTAAAACGCCTGCTGAGGTAAAACTTTCAGAACTTTAAATCAAGGACTATTGAGTATACTGGGACATAGTTGTTACAATTTGGTATTTGGTTTTCCAAGGAAAGTCAGAGGTTAATGCAATAATAGAAAATTACAACAATAATAGAAATAATTTTCTTTTGTAGACAGACTTCTTTTTTTCTTTGGTGGTACCAGGGTATACTTGCCAGGCAAGCACTTATTCTACTAAGCTATCTCCCTGGCCAAAAGTTGAGAATGATTTTTTGGGGTTTTGTTGGGGTTTTTTTTTTTTTTACTGTCTCAGGCTGCCTTAAGGACGGGTCTGGTAATGCAAGTAGAGGTGGGGATCAAACTGCAGTATCCTGCGCCTGACTGCATTTGCATGCAGACTAATCTTATATAATTTTGTTCCTTCTCTGATGTGATTTAAAAAATAAATTGGATGAGAAACAGGTGTTCTCTGTTTTGTTTCATATTTCAAACTTCTTTTGTTTTTATAGTGAACACTGGATGATTTAAATGATTATCATTTCATTAAAATTTTCCAAAAATATAAGAGATAGTGAAGATAAATTATCTATAATACTTCCTTCTCTAAGTGTAGTAAATTTTCTCTTTGCTGAACATGCCCCTGAAAATATATTTATATCTTGGGAGGATAAGTGTTTATATTTTGTGTTGCGGATCTTATACTTCAAAATACATAAATAACAGCAGTAAAAGTTAAGATCAAAAGGAATGAGCTGAGTCAGCACTATTTCATGTAGTTTGGAACCCTGGGTACTAAGTAAGTTGATTTGGCGCTCCAAGCTATGCTTAAGGTTTTTCCTAGCTGGTGATATTTTTTTGCTGTTTTCTTCTCTGAGATGAGGAATTTGAGAATGTAAAAAGTTTTCTTTGTAGGCTACCACCTTTGTACAGTGAATAGCAGTATTTAGAAGGATAGAATTTTTTTTACTAAACTCATTGCTAATTTATTGTCAGTGGTGGTTATCAATTACAATAAGATGGGGCTGGGGAGATGGCTCAGTGGTCTTAAAGCACCTACTTAGAACAAGCTCAGCAAACAGGGACCGTGGTTCAATCCCCCAGCACCACATGTGGACACACACACACACACACACACACAAATAAATAAAATTTAAAAAAAAAATTACAATAAGATTTTTTCTGACTTTTATATAGACTCTAAAGTTTTATATGTTAGATTTCAGTTAAATTTATATCTATTGTTTGTTTACTTATAAGGTAATTTGCATAGGGTTGTTAGAAAATATTATTAAATTAGAACCTAAACATAACTAAATCAGAGTTAGTGTTTCTCTAAATTTCATGTTGTTCCTACTCATATTAGTATTAGAGCTTGCAAGCAGATGCAGGGGCCCAGGATTCATCCCTGGGTCTGCTTTGCCGGCTCCGCCCCCAGGATGTGCTAAGACGCAACTGAAACTAGGTGTGGTGGCGCACGCCTGTAATCCCAGCTCTTGGGAGGCTGTAAATAGGTGGATCATTCCAAGTCCAATCTAGTAGTGAGACCCTGTAGACAACTTTCTTAAAAGACATAATAAGTATTAGAGATGCTTTTGATAAATAAGGATGTTAATTTTCCATGTGGTAGGGTGTAAATAGAAGCACATAGCATTAGGAATTGAGGTAAAGTTTGATTTTGAATTTTGTCCCTGATCCTTAACTGAGATATATTACCTTAGAGAAGTTATTTTCTCCAAGTAATCATCATCAGTGGTAATAAGTATATTACTATTAACCAGAAGTTTTTTCCTCTTAGCAACTCTTATCTAAATGCCCTTGGAAGGAATATAAGTCTGATTCTGGAAAGCCTTACTATTATAATTCTCAAACAAAAGAATCCCGCTGGGCCAAACCTAAAGAACTTGAGGATCTTGAAGGTAAAGTGGGAAAAATTAATTTTTTTAATGAAAAGTTGCTACATATGTATGTCATTTGTTTTGAAATAGTCCTTCCTGAATAGGATTATTCAAAGGCCTTATGTTTTTAATTAAATAATTAGTAAATGTTAAATGGTATAAAAGTTTTATGGGCTCTTATGTTCTTGTTGCTCTAGATCTCAGTTCTATAGATTTTAAATAGATTTTTATTTGATTTGATTCCACTGAAACTAGGATACCAGAATACCATTGTTGCTGGAGGTCTTATTACAAAATCAAACCTGCATGGTGAGCTGCTTTGATAATTCATTTTCTGTCATATTTAACATTCTTAGAGTATGTCACTAATGTTCACTAACCGTAATTGGATAAATCTACAGTGAAAAAAAAATAATTCAAAGCAATTCTTTCATTTAAGGGTTATATTATAAATGAGCTTGTAGCTATTAAAGTTGTACTTTGATTTTTAAGAAAACCTTTATTGGATATCACATACAGAATTTCTAAATCCTACTTTGAGTGTTGGTGCATACATAAGACATATGATTTAACCAGTTGGTAATGGGACTAAATGGTGGAACACCTTGCCTACTCATCAGTTTGGATTTGTTAGCATGTTATCAGCCTGCCTTTAGTGCTGATTTTGTTTTAGCATACCATTGCAAAATAAACTTTATATGTTTGTTATGAAAGAAGATAGACCACTGCACATGACTTTAAAAGGGTGTCTATTTCAACATTGCTAATTATTCAAAATACCCACCTAAGAAAAATGTATTACTTAGTATAAAACTTGGAGTTAAAATAATGAGATTATAAGAACTGAGAATTTGCTATTTCATTCTCACTTGTATTAGAACCTGGTATTACAAACTGTATGAGATTAAAAGCAACAGATCATAGTAAAGACTAAGAATATGGATGATAACTGACAGGAGAAAAGAAAACATTTTTTAAAGGTATGATCATCCCAAATTACCTTTTTTAAAGGTATGATCATCCCAAATTACCATGTGTGTTCCTCATTAGTTTAGATCATCGTATCAGAAAATGTTAATTTTTATTAGTAATGATTTTCAGAACGTTTTCCCTTTAAGTAGGCCTATAGTTTTCCTATTTTTTCATAAAGACTTGAGTTTTTATCACCAGTTTTGTGGAGTACCTCATTCCTTAGTGATGCTGAGTAAAAGATACTTTTCTTACTACAAAATTTTAAATTTGCTTAACATAGAAAAAAATGCTGAGTACACATCTTTAAAGCTTAATTTAAATTATACTAGCATTGGCTAATAATATTGTTGGTAAGTAGATTTTCAGTTTATTTATATGCAGAATACTAAGCTCATTTCTGATATAACCCTACTATAAATAGTTGATGTACATGATTATCTACTTGTCAATGTTAGATTTAAAAATGGGCTGGAGTTTCATAAGTTGGATTTAGAATTTAATATGTTTAAGCAAACAAAAATAAACCTAATCCCTGGGAAAAATGACTTTTACTCCTGTGATACACATTTTAAGGGAACTCTTGCAAGGCTTGCAGCCTCTGTCAAAATAACTTTTAATAAACTTTCCTAATAACTTTTCTTTTTAAAATTTGTTTTCATAATTTAATAACTGCTCTGAAAATGGACACTATTTGCTCTGTAAAAGTGATTTTTTTAATTTTTCCAGATGGTAAATTAAATCCTATTGAATAATGCTTTCCTGTCATTTTTAAAAGTTTGTTTTCAGTGATTATGTTTTAAAACTTAAGTAGTAGATGAATTTTCTTTTTTCTCTTTAATAGCCATGATCAAAGCTGAAGAAAGCAGGTAAGCAATTTTGGAAATCAATTCATATTTATAAATTTAATCTTTCCTGTAATATACTTGATTGGATGTTAACCTTCTTCAGAGTATAAATATTGCTTAGCATGTTATCCCTGGAGGTTGGTTGTCTTTGGAGGATTTTGCAGGGGAGAGGTAAAGAGGAAAGATTTTTACTCAAGTTTAGTCTCTGTTAGAAAATAGTGTTTTAATTTGGGTTGCATCTAACTGTTGTAGAAACTTCCACAGTTTCTTTTGAGTTCCAAGTTCAAATGAAGTACACCTATATATGTCTTCCTTTCTACATTTCCTTTTAATAAATGCAAAAGTTAAAACTCTAACAGATATTTGTCAGATTTCATAGTATAACATAACCTAATACGGCATTTTGTAAAGTAATTAGAGAACTTTGGGAAATGCTGGTATTGTATGAGTACCTTTTATACATGAGGATGTGAGTTTGGCTAAATTAAAACAATGATATAGCAGCAGAGTATGATGGCATCCTCCTGTAGTCAGAACTATACTCAGTAGACTGAATTGGAAGAAGCAGTTTAGCTTTCAAGTTGAAGACAAGATGGGGGAGGAGAATAAATACTATCTCATTCTTGATTGTGATCTTTTTAAACAACTTACTAGTTTATCATCACTAGAAATTTTTCCTCTTCAGTTTTTAATCATTTGGTATTATTAATCTGAAAACTGGATTTATTTAGCTTTGTAATTACAGTAATGAAAATGACCTGTTTTCTTTTTTTTGTAATGGATAGCAAACAAGAAGATTGCAGCGCATCAGCAGCTCCAGTTCCTACAACAGAAATTCCTACTACTATGACCACCATGGCTGCTGCAGAAGCTGCAGCTGCTGTTGTTGCTGCAGCAGCTGCAGCTGCAGCAGCTGCTGCAGCAGCCAATGCTAGTGCTTCCACTTCTACTACTAATAGTGTGGGAACTGTTCCAGTTGTTCCTGAACCTGAAGTTACTTCCATTGTTGCAACTGTTGTAGATAATGAAAATACAGTAACTATTTCAACTGAAGAACAAGCACAGCTTACTAATACCTCTACTATTCAGGATCTAAGTGTTGAAGTATCTAGTAATGTAGAAGAAACATCTAAGCTGGAAGCTGTAGCGGAGTAAGTATAGTAACTTCTGTTTTGAAATTCATTGTCAGACTTAGTTAATAAGAAATCCTGATTTAGCCAATGGCTGTTAAGTAAAAATGTTTTTTGAGAATCAAAATTTAAACTTTTAGAAAGTTGTTTATGATGGCATGTCATGCCACAAAACTAGTTTGCAAAAGTTTTAGGGCATAGACTTGTGAATGAGTAAGTTAAAATTAAAAGAATGCCAAGCAATATCATTTGAATGCCATATCTGCACTCAAAACCAATGTAAAATCATGGTTAACAGAGTACTTACATTTTAAATAAATAAAAGAGGGATATTGTTTGGGGGTTTTTTGTTGTGGGTTTTTTCTTTATCTTCATATGGCTTAGCACAACACTGAGAGAAAGTAGTGCTATAGTTTATTAACAAACTAATCAACTAAAGTAGTAGTTTATCCTGTCAAATAGAATGGTATTACTAAAGTTGTTTTTCCTTATTTATTACTGTTATTTGGGTTTCAACTCTGCAAATGTTAAAATTACAACTTTCTTGAAAGCCAGTAAGACTGTAACATTTATAAAGATAACTGGGCTAGATGTAGTGAGGTGATCATCATTATTGACCCTGATTTAGCTGAACTCTACAGCTTTTTTTCAGAATTATGTACTTACCCAGGTACCAGTTATTAAAGTATTAATTAATATAAAAGTATTAATAAGGCATTTAGAAGTAATAACCTGTGGGCTAGAAGAGCTAGTGTTTTAGTGCAATTAGTTTTATTTTCATATTTGTACAGTCTTAATAACTGAAGTTGCAGAAAAACAATTATCTTTAACTTTTCTTCAGATAAATATGTTTTCTTGGTAACTTCATTGTAAGTCAAATTTCAGCTCAACATCAAACAAATAAGAGTTCAAGAATTCCAAGTGAAGCAAATGTTTAAGTTATAAATCATGTATTTAAATTTCTCCCTAGTTTTAC
Organism: Tympanoctomys barrerae; assembly: GCA_002564285.1. Lineage (NCBI taxonomy): Eukaryota > Metazoa > Chordata > Mammalia > Rodentia > Octodontidae > Tympanoctomys > Tympanoctomys barrerae. Next base: position 8,819 of record NDGN011487301.1, read on the forward strand.
TCCCAAAAAAGAAGAGGAAGAGAACCAACCAGCAAAAAAAACTTATACTTGGAATACGAAGGAAGAGGCAAAGCAGGCATTCAAAGAATTACTAAAAGAAAAGGTATTTGTCTAACAAATTGTGACATTTAATACTTAATAAAAGTTCACTTTTCATCATTTTGATGCTCTTATGGTAATCGTAATCTCATGCACTAATTATTAATTAAATTTGTCTCTTTTTTGCTGAAACTTTGAACAAGATATTTTGGAAGTACATTTCTTATTTAGGCATTTTATTTGTAATCATTGTTTCTCTTTTAATCATTGGTCTAAAAAATGTATTCTGTTTAAATTTCAGTTTTTCAGTCAATAGGTAATAGTACAGAGTTGCCTTCAATAAAAAAAAAAAAACTTTTAGGAGTTTTCAGAACTTCTCCTAAGGGAATTGATTGATGTTTGCAGTGAGTATTATACTTGATTCTTTGTTAGAGGACTTTCTATACTTGTGAGATTTTAAAGTTTTATTAAAATGATTTTCAGCGGGTACCATCCAATGCTTCATGGGAGCAAGCTATGAAGATGATCATTAATGATCCACGATACAGGTAATACTGCAAGTTTTTATATACTTGTCACTTTGTACATAGGCTAGCACGTTTAAAATTTTATTAAAATGGTACAACTTCATTAACATCCATATATTTCCATCATTTTAGAAATGATAAAGCAGAAAAATCCCAAGGGTTTGTAATACAATTTGATCACACTGATAGGATTGAGATTAGGATTATTTTAAAACTAAAAATTGTGTTCTAGAACCAATTATTGTAATATATACATGAAAATAATTGTACTATTGTTTGTCAGTACAGGAACATTTGCTTGTGGCTTTGTTTACTCACATATGCTGTTGATATTTCTCTATTATCTAGTGCGTTAGCAAAATTGAGTGAGAAAAAGCAGGCCTTTAATGCCTATAAAGTACAGACAGAGAAAGAGGAAAAAGAAGAAGCAAGATCAAAATACAAAGAAGCTAAGGAATCCTTTCAGCGTTTTCTAGAAAATCATGAGAAAATGACCTCTACAACCAGATATAAGTAAGATTTTAAATGATACATGGAATATGATTACTGTATTGTTTTGCGAAGTGTACTAAGTAATCTACAGTAGATATGTTAAATGTAGGTAGATGATTGTAAGTGGTAGCTTTACACAGTGAATGTGGCACTTTCATAAAGTGCAAGATATATCAGCAGTTGTGTGAAATTTAGTGTTTATGAATTACTAATTAGACACCTAGAAGGAAATGGGAAAAGGACTGACTCAAGCTTGACTTCATTCTAATTCATAAGAAGATTGAAATTATATGTATGAGATGGAAATCACCTGTTAAGTATAGTGTTTTAAAATTTTGCATTTACATAGTATTGAAAAATGTGGTTAATGTTTCATTTTTTAAAAAAATTATAATACACATTGCCATTAATCACCCATAAAATATTTTCCCTTGTTTCAGATAGTTATCCGATCTAACTTCGGATAACAGATCTGGATGACTTTTTTTGTGAGTCTTTAAAGTTGTGCTGTCATGACCACCTTAATGTCTTGAATTGCTTCAAAACATGTATCTTTATCTTTCATCCCCTTTTTGATTTTGAGGAAGAGGCAGATGTCACACAGTGCCAGATTCGGTGAATAAGGTACATGAGGACATGCTGTAATGTTTTTATGAGTCTGCCTTTCTATGTGTGTATGGCAGCATTAATTGTATTTTTTATCATACCCTTTAAAGATACACTTAAGAAAGAAGACTTACAGAACTACCTTAGAAAGTAGCATAAATGTTGAGATAAGTGTATTAGAAGGGGAAGCTGTTTTGAAGAGAAGTAAGAGCAATGTATCTTTCATATAAAAAACTTTTAACATTTACTGTGTATTGGATCAACTTTTGTGTGTAGCATCCTTTTTTCTTTCTTGTTTTGATACAGAGAATCAAAACTCTGATCTCTGTTTGGCTAGTCAACTTTTGAATGGTAAAAAGTTGTGCCCCTGAGCTATTACTCCAATTTTAATGTATAAAAATTATTATATTTAATGATTCAATATTAAAAATTTTATGTTATTAAGCTTTTCCCAGTATGCTTATTTTCTTCATTCTACTAGAAAAAAACCTTAGTGAAGAACTTTATTTCTTTATGTAGTCTTATGTATTAAGTACATTTCTCACAACTTCTAAAATCTGAAATTTCACAAAACATTGCTCAGTGGGAATGAGCCTCTGTTTCCAGAGAAATAGTACCTCATTGTTTTTTCTTTGTTTAAAAGTTGTCTTCTTTAATGTATTTATAAACTTGAGTGAAAAAGACTGTTCACTTAGTAGTTTTAAAGCTAGTGAAATTTTAATATTTAGTTTTATTTACAATACAGTGGTCCCTCACTTATCACAGAGGTTACATTCCATACATCCCTGTGATGAGTGAAAATCAGCAAAGTGCAACATTATAATTATTTTAGTATTTATACATATTTTAAGGCTTTACAAGCCTTTCCCACACTTAAAAACACTTCTAATGTTCTTAAACATTTTCTATTGTAAACCCATGAAATTTTAACAATATATGTATACTATACAGTACTGCAAAAACCTGCAATATAGCAAAAAATCTGCAATAAATAATTTAGATTAATATTTTTTGAAAACCTGCAAAAGTTGACCCACAAAATAGTGAGAGGCTACTGTAACTGAAAAGTAACATTTATTTTTAAATGACTAGAAAAGCAGAACAAATGTTTGGAGAGATGGAAGTCTGGAATGCAATATCTGAACGTGATCGTCTTGAAATCTATGAGGATGTTTTATTCTTTCTGTCGAAAAAAGAAAAGGTATCATTTATTCTTAATGGCATTTGTAGAAAGGCATTTTATAAGAAAATGGAGTTATTATGTTCATTTTGTTGCTCAGTTTACCTAGTTTATATAATGCAGGAGATCTGATTATTAGAAGTTAGGCTTAAACACAAAATGGATAACATCATAATAAATTTCATCCCTCTTCACCTAACAATTAAATAATGAAGTAGTCACACTAGGTATTAATTGTCATTAATTGGTTGCTTTATATGCCCACTTTGGATAGCCACTTTGAAAAAGAAGTAATTATTTTCATATGATAGTTTTTGAAATAGTGTTTTTCACTTCTGTGATCATTCTGCTTCAAGAATGGCAGTAAAATGCTATTGTTCCCAATAGGATTCTAAAACATTTGCTTATTCATTTATTTTTCATTATGTTCCTTAATTTTGTGTAGTCCAGTTTTGAAGGAAAACACAGGGTTGCAAGTGTTATACAATGTATACACAATCTGAAGATCAGTATGATCCTTAGCATTTACCCATTGGGTGGTTTGTTCACAATAACTTAGTGACGATAAGAGCAGTTTGTGGGAGGAGGAGAAAACAAATTTAATTTCAAATTGCTGCCTTTGGAGAGGTGAAAAATTGATGCTTAAGTTCAAGCACATAGGCAAGAACCTGAGCAAAATAAATAGCATAGATATAAAGATAGATGCATAATATATGAAATTGATTTCTAAGAATGTAAGGAAACTTTCAGTAATTACAAGTAAAATATCTTAGTTTCTTTGAACTTTGTAGACCTATTTTGTTTTTGTTTTAGGAACAAGCAAAGCAGTTGCGAAAGAGAAATTGGGAAGCCTTAAAAAACATACTTGATAATATGGCTAATGTAACATACTCTACTACTTGGTCAGAGGCCCAGCAGTATCTAATGGATAATCCAACTTTTGCAGAAGATGAAGAGTTACAGAGTAAGAGTAATGACTAAATGAGAAAAAAGTTTAAACAGTGCTCTGCATCAGTAAACAATTGCCATCACTTTATCTATAACCACTACTTCAGCTTTACATAGTTGTCTCTCATAACCATGTTTTATTAAGCCAGGCATGCTAGCACATGACTGTAATCCCAGTCCTTGGGAAGCTATGGCAGGGGGATCCCCATGAATTCAAGGCTACCCTTCACTAGGTAGTGAGTTCAAGACCAGCCTGAACTACTTAGTGAGACACTGTCTTAAAAAACAAAACAAAAAAAACCATGATTTATTAACTTTTAAGTTTTCTAATTTAGTTTTGTGGTTCAGTACAATTTTTTTTTTTTTTTTTTTTAGAAATCCAAGTTGACTTAACAGGTAATTGCTGAAATGAGTGAATTACAGGTCAAATTGAAATTTGTGCATGGCCATTTATATATGTTATCACTTTTTACCTGTGCTGTTTTCTTGAGGCAGTAACTTACCTGTGTATGTGTGATGCTGGGAGTTGAACCCAGGACCTCATACATGCTATGCAAGCACTGTACCACTGAGCTACACCCTGACCTGAGCCAAAGTCAAGAGTTTCGCAGAAGAAAAAAAGCATCAGTGATGCAAGTGTCTTGTGATGCTTTTCTCAGACCTTCCCACATGACTGCTTTGAAAAGTGGGAGAATTAGAATATTCTGCTGAATATTTTAACATGACAACTTTATATACATACTCTTTGTTGCATCATCACTTATGTGAGTTCTTTGTGAATTTTTCCATAGAACTTTCCTATTTAATGTGATTATAAGTTGTATTTGAGTTTAAGTACAGATACTTTTGAAAGGACAAAATTGAAATTAACAGATATTTAATGCAAATAAGCTGCTTTCCTGATATTTGAAATTGTAATTTTTATCTGAAAAATATTTTAGACATGGACAAAGAAGATGCATTAATTTGCTTTGAAGAACACATTCGGGCTTTAGAAAAGGAAGAGGAAGAAGAAAAGCAGAAAAGCTTGCTGAGAGAAAGGCGACGGCAGCGTAAAAATAGGGAATCTTTCCAGGTAATAGAAAACATCTCCTTTAGCACAATACATGGTGGTATGTACCTGTAATAGGCACAAAGGAGGCTGAGGCAGGAGGGCTGCTATGTGCTTAAGGCCAGACTGGGCTACATAGCATGGCTCTGTTGCAAAGGGGGAAAAAAAGAAAAATGAAAAGTTATTTCTTTTATAGCTTAGTTTTATAGTGTGGTTCCTGAGCTTGAGCAATGATCCGATGCATAGTTTCGAGAGAACACAGGAAATACTCTTGTATATTTTGTTACTTTTTAAATTTTACTTATTTATTTTTTATTTATTTATTTTTGAGGGACCAGGGATTGAACTCAGGCCTTTGTGCTTGCCAAGGAAGTGCTTATTCTACTGACTATCTCTCCAGCCCCCCTCATATATTTTAGCAATGGAGTATAATCTCTTTAATTATAGAAGCCAAGATTACATGTTCTTAGCTACTTGTTAATTTTCTTTGTATCAGTTGTGTCACTCAGTAATAGAGAAAGTCAAAGAACAATACAGTTTTACATTTCTTATTTCACCACATTACCCCTTTCTGTTCTCAAAAATTTTATAATGGCAGTTTTCCATGGCAGCTTTATCACATTAAGAGAAGATTCTGTTTTTATCATGTCTGTTTAGATAGGTAAGGAAATGGACTTGAAGAGGTGATGTAATATGCCTAAATTCAGTAAGTAATTGTATAAGTAGAAATTTTAAATTCATGTAGGCTTGTGTGTAAGTTCCTTTATTAACCATTAGGTTACATGCTGAGCAAGTTTAATCTGCTTAAATAAGCTTGCTTTTTGAAATAACTACCCCTTTTGGTCTGTGGAAGGAATGTTGTCATTCTCTATAGAGGAGTGGTTCTCAAAACTTATTGTGTTACCAAAAATAACCTGTCAACCTGTCTGAGTTTTAAAGAAAAACCTCCCTCCATACCATAGCAATAGCTTGATTCTAGTCATTATTCTGTGAGAATTTACTATTCTCATAGTTCCTATATTTTAGTAGTTTTCTATATAATCATTAGGAAGATTTACTTATTCATCTTACTTTATTTTTTGCTCTTTTTTGAGACAGGGTCTCACTGTGCAGGTCGAGCAGGTTTTGAGCTCACTTTGTAGCCCAGACTGATCTCGAATTAATATCAACCTTCTTGCCCCTGACTCCCAAGTGCTGGGATTAGAAGCATGCACCACTGTGGCCCATCAGGAAGATTATTTAAACCACAATTTCTTGACTCTTGGCCTAAGAATATATGCAGAGGATCTGGAGTGATTCTGAAATTCTGCCTTTAATAGTGATGGACACTATGGTTTGAGAACCAGTGCCCTATCAAATTAGTTCTGACTGCGTAATTAAGAGATATTCTGTCCCCATGGTCATATGTTACCTTGAAAAAAATTGTCAGGATGGTGCTTTTTCAAGTAGAAATGTAAAACTTTTTCTTACTTTTATTTTTATTTACTTGATAACTTAGTAACCTAATCACAAGTAGCTATACAAGAGCTAGAAAACCTAGTTTTTAGATAAGCTATTTTATGAATAGGAAAGAGAGGGCAGATTTTTAGTAGTATGAATTTTCTTTTTTTTTTTTTTTTTTGCGGAACTAGGGATTGAACGCATGCCCTTGCATTTGCCAGGCAAGTGCTTAGTCTACTGAGCCATCTCCCCGGCCCCTAATTTAGACATAGAAGAATGAGACAATAAATAAAACTTTTTGTGTGTGGAACCAGGGATTGAATTCAGGCCTTGCGCTTGCCAGGGAAGCATTTATTCCACTGAGCCATCTCCCTGGCCCCAATAAATAGAACTTTATTTGAACTAAAAAGATAGAGGACCAGCCAAATAGTTCAGTGGATTAAAGCACCTGCAAGCAGGGGTCAGGGTTTGATCCCTGGGCATGCCAGCCCCACCCCTGGGGCGTCCTGAGAGGGCATTTGAGACTAGATGTGGTGTGTGCCTGTAATCTCATCACTTGGGAGGCTGTAAACAGGAGAATCACTTTGAGTCCGATCTAGTAGTGAGAGAGACCCTAAACACCCTGTAGACCCCTCTGAATACAGAAAAAAGTAAGTAAATAAATAAATGAAAAAGATAAGGTAACAATGTGAGAATATAATGTAGATTTTCAAGCTACAGATTACAAGATATGAGAGACTATGAGATATATTTAGAATTTCAGTAAGATTGATTAAAATAAAACTGGCACAAGAAGTGGTCATGAATGGGTAAAATATTCTTTTTATTTATTTTTGTATTTTTTTAGGGGAGGGTCTACAGAGTGTTCAGGGTCTCACTACTAGATCAGACTTGTAGTAATCCCCCTGTTTACAGCCTTCAACGAGCTGGGATCACAGGCGCGCGCCACCACAGCCAGTCTCAGCTTGCCCTAGGGTCTGGGCCAGCACAGCAGGCCTGGGGATCAAGTCCCCGACCCCTGGCACTTCAATCCATTGAGCTATTAAACTGTTCTATAATAATAGTTATGATCACTATCTTTTCATTAGCTACTCATTGGCCAAACAAGTAATAATAAATATTTGTCATGTCCTTGACAAAACTGTGGTGGATTGTTTTTAGTCTTAGAATTACTGTTCTAATTCATGTCAAGATTGATTTGCAGATTTAACAAGAAACAGGAACATGTTCATTTTGCAGAAGCCAAGATAAAATTTTATGATATATCAGTGGTTTTCAAAGCATTGTGCTCAAGTGCACTTAGATGCAACCCATGTTGTAGGGAAGTTATCAGAATGTAAACTCTCAGTTATCAGAATGTGAACTCCTAAATCAGATTTTGGAACTAGAGCCTAAGAATCCATATATTAGGAATTGAAAGATGGAAGTGTCTCAGATAAATCACAATGTTGAAGCCTTGAATTCAAGCATGTATATAAATAGTTACATGGTGAGCAAAAAACATGACAAAATGAAGGAAAGAGGAGAAAAAGTTACTATTTTATTTAAGGCGACTGCTCAGCAAGGAAAAATTTTGTCACTATTTGATGCAAAGTTGCGACTGCTGGGCCAGCCAGATAGCTCAGTAGATTAGAGCTCAGGGACCAGGGTCCAATTTCAAGCATGCTTTACCAGCCCCACCCCTGGGGCATGCTTGGATGGCAGTCGAGACTGGGCATAATGGCACGTGCCTATAATCTCAGTGCTTGGGAGGCTGAGAACAGGAGGATCACTACAAGTCTGATCTGTGTAACGAGACCCCGTAGACCCTGTACTAAAATATCTAAAAAATAAAGTTGCCACTACTGTCTAGTGCATAGACCATAGATAAGCACTGATGTAAAGTGTATACCACCATCGTCAAACTCCTTTCCCTTGCAAAAAGAAAAAAACAGAGTTCATCTAAGATGTTAGTAGTGCCAAGGTTGAGAACTCTTTCTCTAAGAAAATAGGACCAGGCTCAGCCATCTACAAAGTAATTTGCCATCTGTAAGTGAAAGTATAAACATCTTGAGTTTCCAGTCATATTGTTTAAGGAGGAAAAAAAAGTCTTTAGATGATTCTGATTTTCAGGATACGAGATCCACTGCTAAAATGGACTTAGTGTCCCCAATTTTATGATTATAGTAGACCTCAACAATCTGGCACTAAAAGCCTCACAAATCTAGCAAAACACACATAATATAATGGGTAAATTTTAATGTCCTGTAGAATATATCTGAAAATGGTTTCTAAGAGGGAGGAAACAGGTAAAGAACCTAAGTGATCAGTTAGATTGGGTTAAGGTAGGATTCTGTTTTTGTTGAAGGATAGGAACAGAGAATAGATTTTGATTGAGAAAATTTCAGAGTGGTGTTACTGTGGATATGCATATATTTATATGAAGGAGACTTGGGTGGTATATGCTTAGAATTTTAATTCAGCTGGTTTTTAATTAATTTTTCTGATCTGTTTAATCCATTATGTTCAAAATAGTATTATATCTCATGAGGATTTTTAAAAATTGATTTTTTTTTTTGGTACTAAATGTTAAAAATCAGTTTATATTTCATAGCACAGAATAATTTACACTAGCTGTAGTTTATGTCTTCAGGTTACTATATTTGATCAGTAGCTACCATTTTGGACAATGCAAGTATATAGGAATTGTGGGATTAGAATTTAGGGTTATAGTTTCTCTATGTACATTTATTTATATTGTTAAAACATTTATAGATTGGGGAAGAGAAAGTACAGAAATTTGTGGCATGGAGGTCTCAAGTTGCTCTGAAAGTATAAATAATAGAAAAAAGAAGGGTATAGAAAAAAGCAAACTTTAAGATTTTTTGGATATATTAATAATGTAAAAGAAAAGAAATGGTTTTGACATGAGGTACAGATTTGAGTCCTAGCATTCCAGATTACTGTGGGGAAATCGTACATTCTTTTAGAAACCCTTACTTATTTAAAAATGTCAATAAAAGTACCTGGAATACACTAGACACTATTTAAAAAGAAAGTGTATTTAAAGGAAATACTGTTATGATTTGAGAGATGCATTTTTTTTAACCTTGAAATGTCTTGAAGAATAGGAAACTGAAGCCTAGAATGATAATGAAAAATTCTTTTCTCTGAATATTTTTTATAATCTAGATACAGTTATTTTCGCCAGGAAATACTTGTATCATATAACGGTGCAAGAATTTGAAATATTGCAAAGTTTTTAACCTGTTTTCGTATTGTGTACTAGAGACCTTTTGAAATGTGATTGTTTTCCTCTCTCTTCACCAGATATTTTTAGATGAACTACATGAACATGGACAACTACATTCTATGTCATCTTGGATGGAACTGTATCCAACCATTAGTTCTGACATTAGATTTACTAATATGCTTGGTCAGCCTGGTGAGATTATTTTCTTTCCAAACTTATTCTAGTAGTTGGAATGGGCCAAGGGGAAGGTGGTTGTGAGGATGGAAGGTTGCTTTTTTTTATTTTTGTTTTATAAACAATGAAAAAAAGTAATTGCAGCTCTTTGGTTAGAGCTAGCTTTTGACTTCTTTAGTTTTTTCATTAGGATCAACTGCCCTTGATCTTTTCAAGTTTTATGTTGAGGATCTTAAAGCACGTTATCACGATGAAAAAAAGATAATAAAAGACATTCTAAAGGTAAATATATTTAGTCTTGTTAGCCTATAGTATAACTTTGTGGCTTTGATTTGTACGTTAAATATAACAGGATTTCTGGGTTTTAGGATAAAGGATTTGTAGTTGAAGTAAATACTACATTTGAAGATTTTGTGGCAATAATCAGTTCAACTAAACGATCAACTACCTTAGATGCTGGAAATATCAAGTTGGCTTTCAATAGCGTAAGTTATTTTAACTATTACAGATAATTACTTTAATAATGCCGTTTTCAGTATTATTGCTTAAGTGGAATTGCTTAAGTGGAGGGTTACTAGGATGAAGGAATAGAAACAAGACTATTAGAATAGTAGACAGTACTTCAGATAATATACACAAGTAATATATATAGCTGCTGGAGTGTGTTAAGCTTCCTTTGCTTACATTAACTGGTATTGTAGATGTTAGCTCTTTTGAATAATATGAGAACAGTGAATTATATCAATAACTGGTAAAGTATAATTTTTTAATAGTTGCTGGAAAAGGCAGAAGCCCGTGAACGTGAGAGAGAAAAAGAGGAGGCTCGGAAAATGAAACGAAAAGAATCTGCATTTAAGAGTATGTTGAAACAAGCTGCACCTCCAATAGAGTTGGATGCCGTCTGGGAAGACGTATGTATAGTGGCAAATTTTCCCAAATGAATTTTTTTTACAGTTGAAAATGAAAATATTTTTAATTTCTTACCCATTTAAAGCTACAAAAAGTATTAGTTGTAAATACATTTAGGAACATTTGTTAAGAGTGGTTTTCAGGGGCCTGCCAGTTAGCTCAGTTAATTGCCTGCTTAGGGAAACACAATCAGGCACAGGATACCATGGTTGGATCCCTTAATGCAGCCTGAGCCAGTCCAAAAAAAAAAAGTGGTTTGGAATTTTGAACCACTTTCAGGGAGTGAGTTTGTCACAATTTTCACCTCTTTATGTGATTCCTTTTAGAATACTGGTTTACTTTTCTTAGTATTCATGTATTCCAAATTGAATTTTTCAGATCCGGGAGAGATTTGTAAAAGAGCCAGCATTTGAGGATATAACTCTAGAATCTGAAAGAAAAAGAATATTTAAAGATTTTATGCATGTCCTTGAGGTAATTTTAATTCTTTTTATGACTTACTGAAATATTACAAAATGTAAGAACAAAATAAAATGACCTCAGTGTTTGTGAATATTTGCTTCTTTTGTACAAATGTACCTTGTGTAGTTAAGTAAATGTTGTCTTTTGGTAGAAACTGTTCAAAGAGAAATGAGCTACAAATATGTGTGGGAATACTAAGATTAATGTATAGAAATTTCATTTTTCTCTCAGTTTTTAAAAAATCAGGAATTTGTCCACCTCACAACTTAAACAGCAAACTAAGAAAAACTTAATAATAGAAAACACAGTTTTAGGCATTGTTGAGATATACCAACACTGCATGCATAGAAGACTCAGTTGGTGGCTGGCTGAGTCAGGAGAGTACCATGAGGTTGAGGCCAGGGTGAGTGAGACCATATCTCAGAGACCAAAAAAAAAAAAACTAATAAGGCAGACCTAGTAGTTTAGGCCTGTATCCTAGCACTATGGGAAATTGAGGCAGCTGCAGGGTGTACTTAAATAGACAAGTTTGATGCTAGCCTGGGCAACTAAGCAACTTAGTTTCCAAATTGAAAAAAAACTGGGTAGGGTGTATATGACATGGCTCATTGTGAAGTCTTTTAAGTACAGTCCCCAGTACCATAAAGCAACAAATCATTCTGTTGGCTATGTGAAGCAAATGTAAATTCTTGAAATTTTCTTTTCTTCTTTTGCCCTATAGCATGAGTGTCAGCATCATCATTCAAAGAATAAGAAACATTCTAAGAAATCCAAGAAACATCATAGAAAACGATCCCGCTCTCGATCGGTAAGAAAGTTTATTAGATGGCACCGTAAGTGTACTAAATGTTAGCATTGTTATGAATTGTATTATTTGTATTACTTAGGGGTCAGATTCAGATGACGACGACAGCCACTCAAAGAAAAAAAGACAGCGATCGGAGTCCCACTCTGCCTCAGAACACTCTTCTAGTGCTGAGTCTGGTGAGCATTCTATTGATGCTTTATTAAAATCATTGACAGTTTGATTTCTCAAGTTGACACTTTTTTCTTTTATGTTCCTCAGAGAGAAGTTATAAAAAGTCAAAAAAGCATAAGAAGAAAAGCAAGAAGAGGCGGCATAAATCTGTAAGCACAATTTTGATTTTTGCATTTCACCCATACTTTTGCCATTGGTTTCCTCAGTGGCTGAGGAACCTTCTCCTAATCTAATTTGATGTCCTAATAGTTGAAAGGTATACGTAAATATACAGTGGTACCCTCAGTTTATGAACTTAATTTGTTTTACAGTTTGGGGGAAGATGGCTGCATTTCTGTATGTGTAGGGAACATGGTACTGGTCGTGTTTGGCACCAGATGCGGAGTTTGTGAAGAGAAGGAAAATTTTGTTGAGTACTTTTGTTTGTGAATTGTTTACAGACAGAAGCTTTGTGAACCAAAGTATGACTGTTTTGTAGTTGTACTTCACTTCAGTGTTCCATTAAAATCATTTGGTAAGCTTTTAACCAGGATTTTAAAATTAGTCTTTAAGAAAAAGAGGTGTGTGTCTGTCTTACCTGTTACTGGGAACCACAGATTTGAATTGTTACTCTTTTTATGCTATTTATATAAATTTGTACATGTGTAAATAACCATTTAAATTCCTACTTCTTAGTAATAATTTTGAAGAATGTTATTACAGAGCAGACAACCGTATATGTGATTAAGTTAATAGTGTTATATTTATGAATATCTAAATAAATAAATATTATGTTGCATTGGTAAAAACTTAATATCTAAGCTGGTGGTGTAGCTCTGTGGTAAAGTACATACTTCAGCATGCTTTGGGCTTCGATCCCCAGCACCACCAAAAAGCAGTATCTGCCTACATTAACAGATAAAACCTATTTGAAGTGATAGGATAAAACATCACTAAAAGAGGCCATCAGAGGTTGTCTGCCAGGCTGGCCAGATAGCTCAGCAGACTAAAGCACCTGCTTAGGCAGTGTGCAGCGGCTGGCTGGGGTTCAATGCTTCTCCCTGGCGTGCCTTGCTGGCCCCACCCCCAGGGCAGGGTGAGAAGGTGAATGAGACTGGGCATGGTTTCATGCACCTATAATTCCAGCAGTTGGGAAGCTGAAATCAGGAGAATCACAAGTCCAATCTGTGTAGTGAGACCCTGTGGACCCTGTACTAAATACATTTTTTTAAAAAAAAAAGTCATCTTCTCATTGAAAGACTGTCTCCCATGAATCATGGGGTAATTTATCGAACCTTGAAACCAACAATGTAGATTATATTCACCACTGTAGGAATATAATAACCTGTTGACTTAGGTATATAAAAGTTTTTCAAAAATAACATATTTTTAGCAGATCCTATAATCAGTCTTATTACGTCAGACGCTAAGAAAAGTGGAACACAAGATCAACCTAGATAATTTAGGGAGACCCTGTCCCAAAATAAAAACCAGTTGAGGATATAGCTCATTACAAGGGTGCAGTGGGTTCGTGCCTGGTACCATCTCCTACACTCCCCTTCCTAAAAAGTGGTATGTATTTTTTATTTACATAGGATTCTCCAGAATCAGATGCAGAGCGAGAAAAGGATAAAAAAGAAAAAGATCGGGAAAATGAAAAAGACAGAACTAGACAGAGATCAGAATCAAAACATAAATCACCTAAGAAGAAGACTGGGAAGGATTCTGTAAGTACTTAAAATGGTTTCATTTCTACACTTGCAAAAGATAAAAGTGGATGCTATAAATAAAACTGTGACAGTATGTTTTTTTTGAAAGTGTCTTGCCATGTAGTTTGGGGTGTTCCTTGAACTCATGGCAGTTCTGCCTCAGCTTCCCAAGTGCTGAGATTACAGATCCATAATAATATTTTAAAAACAAACTTTCAAGTCTACCATATATTAAAACAGTGAAATTTTAGTTTTCTACTCAAGAGAAAAATCCGTAATATATTTATGGCTGTGAGTTACCCTTGATTCGAGTCTCCTAAATTTTATATTCCTTAAAAAAAAAAAGCATAGCATTCTGTTTTGACCCACTAAGAAAACATGGTCGTCTGCTTTGTGCATTAAGATGTGCCAGTTGATATTTTCTTCCTGATTTTTAAATTTTTTTCTTTGTTGTGTTGCTTCATTCTGTTTTCCAGTACTGGAGATGAAACCTAACACCTAGGTCCTGCTAGGCAAGTACTGTCTCACTGAGCTATGTCCCCTGCATTTTACAAACTATTTTTAGACAGGATCTCACTGAATTACCCAGGCTAACCTGGAATCTGCTGCCTTAGACTGAGTAACTGGGATTACAGGTGAATGCCATCACACAAAGCTGTTTTTTTGGGGTTTTTTTTTTTCTTTTTTTTTCAAGAAATATAAAATATAAGAGACTTAAATCAGGGGTTCTCCACATACCCATCATTTTCATAGTTCCTGAGTCCAGTTTCCAAAGAAACATTCCAGTACTGTTCTGACAGCTGACTGAAGACACATGAGCACAATCGAGAAGGATGGGAAAACAAGCCGGAGTTTTGGCTCTGCATTTTAGTATGAAGTACTTAATGATAGAACAGACAGTACCACAAACCTCAGCATTACAAATTCCTTATACAAATGTAAGTTTAAGAAAGATGATGCCTGCCAATTATTAATGGAGAGCATACTTGTGTACAAGAGCTCTAGCTCTACCTTTCATGTTTTCTCATTTAGAATCTATGTGCAGCCAGGTGAACCTCGTTCATAGCCTTAGTGAAGAATGAATGCATACCCCTTCCACACATTTCAGTATCTTTTACTTAACAGTTTAACAAAATCCTTATAGTGAAAGAGGATGAAGAAGTTTTATCTCACAGACAATGCAGTATTTTTTGTGTGTTCAGCTTGCTCTTCAATATCAGTTTATTTGAGCATTTTTTAAAAACTCAGAGGGCCAGCCAAATAGCTCAGTAGATTAAAGCACCTGCAAGCAGGCGCAGGAGTCAGGGGTTCAATTCCTGGGCTTGTTGTGCTGCCACTGCGCGCGCACCCTCCCGCCCCCCACGCTGGGAGGGCAGTTGAGACTGGGCGTGGTGGTGCACGCCTATAATCCCTATAATTACAGCACTTGGGAGGCTGTAAACAGGAGAATTACTACAAGTCCAGTCTAGTAGTGAGACCCTGAACACCCTGTAGATCCTTCCCTAAAATGCAGGAACAAATAAAATAAAATTTAAAAACAGTATTTACAGTATAATATCTTTAACCTCTGTCATATAAAATGTTTACCAGACCATATAAAATCTCTATAAGATTAACAAGGAATATATTGCTTAGAAAGTGAACACTTGGCCTTCTGTTAAATAGAAACACGATATTTCATATTTCATTTCTTTAAAAGGAAGGAAAGGAACCAGGGTGTACTTCCCTGATTTGCATATTAGTGTAAGCTGAAAGTAGCACTATATAGAAGTCCTATTCTAAGGTATTTGCTGTAATACAGCCAGTGAATACTTGCAATCCATTGATAGACTGGTGGGAATAGGTTAGTTTTTAAACCCTATGAAATGTATTCTGCTATGGAAAAGGCTATAGATTTGGGATTTTGTTCATAGACTTACTACTTAAGCTTTCTGAATACTAACATTAATTGTCACTATGTATTCATTGTCTTCACAGGGTAATTGGGATACTTCTGGCAGTGAACTGAGTGAGGGGGAATTAGAAAAGCGGAGAAGAACCCTTTTGGAGCAACTGGACGATGATCAATAAATTATACCAAATATATGTTTACAGTATGATTTAAAGTCTAATTCAGACCAGGGACTATTTTAAGTTCAGTTTAAGTAACACTGGGTTT
>NDGN011487302.1:0-14061 GCA_002564285.1 Tympanoctomys barrerae
TTTTTTTTTTTTTTTTGGCAGAACCGGGGATTGAACTCAGGCCCTTGCACTTGCTAGGGAAGCTTTTATTCTACTGAGCCATCTCCTGGCCCTCTCCATATTCTTTCTACCAGATTTTATTTTACTTTTTTTTTTTTTTTTGGTCTTGTAAGATAGGGTCTCACTATGCAGTTCAGGTTGGCTTTGAGCTCAATTTGTAGTCCAGGCTGGCCTTGAATTTGCAAATATCTTCCTGCCTCAGTCTCCCAAGTGCTGAGATTACAGGCATGTGCTACTATGTCCAGCTTTTATCTATTCATGAAGCAATTTCTTCTTATAATTTGATTTTTATCAAATATCAAGAAAAAAATTTCCTGAGCTTCTTCAGAGAAACCACTGTCTGTATTAGTGACTAAGGTTCATTATATTTCAATACCATCTTCTGGTATATCAACAATGTCAGTAACATGCTATTTCTTTATTCTTAGCATCCTTTTGTACTTATTTAGTGCTGACTTACCTTTTCTTTCTTCCTTATCAACTTTACTAAGAGATAACCTACTTTTGATTTCTTCTCTGGCAATGTGGCCTAATGCATGTAATTTATTGCATGTAATTTATTGCTTTTCCTATTTTGCTCATGATTATCATTTTACTACTAGAATGTGTGCCACTATCTTGAGTTTTCTTTCTTTTTTGAAACAGGGTGTCAATATGCAGTTCAGGCTGGCCTTGAGTTCAATTTGTTGCGCAGATTGGTCTCTAGCTTGCAATGATCCTCCTGCCTCAGCCTTCCAAGTGCTGGGACTACAGGCTTCACGGCTACTCTCAGACCTTGGTTTCCTTATAAACTACTGACAACATTCTGGCAATGTTGGTATTCTTGCTATTCAATTTTGCACAACTAAGCCACAATGGTTATATAATAATGAAACTCCTAAGAAATAGTAAGATTATAACATTCTTCCTGACTGCAAATTTTAAGACGAAATAGAATACACTAATAGATAATCTACTCACTTAAGAAACAAGTACAAATAGAGAACAAAGAAATGATTTCTTCAGTTTGATTATATGTGTTACAAATGAGGTAAAATGTTTATTTTCTGTAAATTGTGAGAAGATATGTAAAGGATCTATGCACAACCATTAGAATTCAAAGGTCTTTATAAAACTTAAATCATCTATGTTAACAAAGTGGCCCTTCCCATAATGAATAGTGATTTTATAAATTGCTGGCATGATTACAGAATGGAATAGTGTATGCTACAGGAGGTTATAGACAATTTCAAAAATGCATTAATTCTTTAACTTAGTAGGACTCTTAGCACCGTATAAGAAAACACAATGACTCTGTAACATTAAAGAGGTGTTGGGAGCCAGGGAGATGGCTCAGCAGAATAAGTGCTTGCCTGGCAAGTACAAGGGCCTGAGTTCAATCCCTGGTTCTGCCATAAACAAATAAACAAATAAATAAATAAATAAATAAAGTGCTGAAAAGTATTTGGCTATTATGCAAATCCATTAAACCTGTCTTTACTAAAAGGCTATGCAATTAGACTTGTTTATATGGAAACTACATCTGTCTAGATAATACTTTAATTCATGTTAAGATAGATTAAGGAGTTAAAATTTTTTAATGTTTTCAGTAACATCTATAAATTGTACTACCTCAACAGAGATCTACTATGAGTTATAAAGCTGTATTTAAATTTTCCAAGTCACCTATGCTAAAGGGGAAGAACAAAAATAATTTATGAGGAAACAATGTAAGGGAAATAAAATGGACAGCATATACACGACCAACTAATAGGGAGGGAGAGAATAGTATACAATGTTAATTAAGCAAATAGTAATCTGGTTGGTATTCAGTATCTAGTACTTTACTGTAGTCTCAGAAACATACAAGAACAAAACAGATAAATATAAATTCCTATCTCCATTGTACAGGTAAGAAAAATTGAGATTTAGGACCTAGTGTTAATAATTAGTTCACACAGGCTGGGGAGATGGCTCAGTAGAATAAGTGCTTGCCTGGCAAGCACAAGGGCCTGAGTTCAATCCCTGGTTCTGCCACACACACACACACAAAAAATAATAATAATAATAAATAAATAAATAAAAATTAGTTCACATGGACTGAAATGACTTAATGAAAACAGTTCTGTTTAAAGAAGGCCAATCTAAATAAACTCCTAACAACAGTAAAAGCCAAATTACATTTCAACAGAAACATAAGTTATATAACAAGATCTTAAATAATAGCGATAACTCAGCAAATGTTTTACTACAAACTTTTCTGTAAAAGCCCTAATATGCAACTTAAAAGTAATAATTTAACTTGTTTCTGTCCAAAATTAATAGTTTTGATAAAAAAAATTTAGACCCAAATTATCTAAATAATTGAATAAAGAAAACCTTAAATCAGATGTTTTAAGTAGCCTAATAACTGGAAAGCAACATTCACAGGATAGCAACACTACCTATATTAGTGTAGTATACAAGATAAAATGAAAACTGATAGTGCTGTTATTATAGAACAATTCTACAAAATGTGCTACTTTTTTAAATGCAAGATCTCTGTGAAGCAATGATTAACTTCTTACAAAAGACATAGACTAATATTACAGAATAAGGAAAACCCAAAAATTACTGGGATGACTATTCTGAATGATCCAAAGCTAGACTTAGTGGCTTACAGGAATTAAGATATTCCGCCCTAGAACTTTCGTATTAGTCTACACTTATGTCACAGATGACATATCTTCAAAATATTGTATTAAATTAGAAAATAGGAAGTTCTAGGGAATCAACAGTTAACATTTTTTTATACAGGAAAAATAGGGAATATAACAGAGCTATGAGAAACACAATGTTAAAAGAGGATTTACATTACTGCTGGGAAACCCCATGAATATCACTACAAACATAAATAAAATTTTCTCTACGATTACTTTAGAGGGGGAAAAAATAGACAACTTGATACCACCTACAGGAAAAAAGCCGGTATGAGCCAAATTATCAATATATGCTATTTATAATATAATGTTTAAGATTCAGTGTTACATAAAAAGATTAGGACTTAATAACAAATACACAGTCATAATATAAACATTTTAAATGCAAAGAAAACTGGGCAAAGAAAAAAAAAAGCCCTATCTATTATG
Source organism: Tympanoctomys barrerae (assembly GCA_002564285.1). NCBI lineage: Eukaryota > Metazoa > Chordata > Mammalia > Rodentia > Octodontidae > Tympanoctomys > Tympanoctomys barrerae. The sequence goes on from NDGN011487302.1 coordinate 3,147, forward strand.
GCAAAGACAATACACTTCCTTTCAGTTTAAGAAATTAAAAACACTCAACCTGGTATGGCGGTGCCTATTCCTAATCCCAGGACTTAAGGAAGCTGCAGCAAGAGGATCACAAGCTTGAGCCCCGCCTGAACAACTTAGTGAGTCAGTCTTGGTCTCAAAAATTGTAGAGGGCTCAATTTGTGCATGTAAGAGATAAACATTTCTATATGTACACATATTTATACTACATATAAGGTAAATTTAATAAAAAGAAATATGGCTAAATCCAAATAGCGCACATATTAAAAGAAAAAAGCTTCTATCATGTGTTACAGTTTGTGTCTACATGTTCCCCCTAAAGTGTCATACAGTTCTATATATGGCTTTTTCAGAGGTGGCTGAATGTAGAATTTCTAACTGACTCATGGCTTAATTCCAGGATTGCAGGTGCTAGGATTAAGGGTGGGTGAATGATGGATTAGTCCACTAACTGGTTTAGTACCACTCTAATCCTGGTGGACTGGACACAAGACAAGGGGGACAGAAAGAGCATTGTCTCTCCTCGCTTGTTGCTGTTGCTGTCTTCCACAGCCCTGAACTGTTGCCCCTCCACTGCGTGTTACTCTGCCTTGAAGCCAGCTGGTTATGCATTATAGCCTGGAACCTCTACAAACTGTGAGCATGGGAGAAAAGCTATCACCCTTAAAAAGACAGTTAAATAATATTAGACTTGAATACAATCACAGCACAGAATAGATTTTCAGCCAATTTAAAAATGTAGCAAAATAATTTTTTAGCTATATAAAAATAGCTTCTAATCTGTACCACTTATGCAGAATTTACCTTACCACTTAAGCAGAATCTAAAGTTAAACCATAACAAAAAGAGAAAATTGTACAGTGTAAAACTTAACACATCAAAAAATTATCATGAACACATGGCAATTTAACCCTGAAATACATAGAGCAACAAAAAAATACAGGGAAAATGTATTTTCTAGTTATTTGAAAATCTATCTTAAATTTGCGACTTTCTGATGAATGACCAAATGCAGTACAGACACAGTAGACAAATAACATGGACACTTGATAACAAATGGCCATCAGTATGTGTAATATGAATCATTAATTCCATATATGTATTATATGTAACTGATGTACTTAAAGCACTCGTATATATGCTACCAAAGCAAGCACAGTAATTAATGTACTTGTGTGAAATAAAGAAAGGCTTTTAGTACCTGCAATTTTGTGCAAATAATAATTTTTTTAAAAACTATTTACTTGTTCATTTGGTGCAGGGTCTTGCTACACAGATCTGACTTGTAGTGAGCCTCTTCTCTCAGCCTCCCCAGCGATAGGATTATAGGTGTGTGCTACCACATCAGGTTTTGGTTCTGGTGCACCTGGGATACTGGGGGGTTCGAGCCCAGGTCCTTGTGCTTGCCCGGCAGGCACTTAGACCACTGAGCTATTCCCCCAGCTCCAGACCATCATTTTTATCGGTCATCATTGCTTTACCATTCTGATCTCGTTAAGTCTTCAATTAACACTTGATTTAATGGAAACTGTGAAGCCTAGCCTACAGGAAGTTGTGACTTGGGTGCAGAATTCATGGGATAAAATCACTTACAGTTGTGTTGCCAATGTACTGTGAGTAGGCTAAATAGACAAAAAGCACTCAGAACTTTATTCCTAGACATGAGAAAATGAGGCCAATAATACAGGAATGGAATTGCAAGAAACTGATGGATTTCAGGTTTTGGAGTTATGACAACGTTCCAGAAGAAAACATGACTGTATTTGAATAAATGCAGATTTTTGTACACAGGCAAATGAATAAATGTAGATTGTTGTACATGAAAAGCTAAAACATCTGAAAATAAATCCTACTGTGTCTTTTGGGGCAAAAATTAAAACATAATTCTTTGAGGAGGGGAATATAGCATCCTACACAGTGCATGAGTACATATTAAAAATGCAAAGATGGCTTAATGTCAGGAAATTAACCTCTTTAATTATACACTAACAATCTAAAAGTAACAAAAGCAAAAGGGAATTTCAAAAAAATGTATTTGAAGAAATTAGAGCCCCAAGAACAAATGACTCATTTAAAGTACAGGCAAATGACATGAACACATACTTCACAAAAGCACAAATGCCCATGGAAAGTACATGGAAAAATTGAACATCTTTAGCCATTTAGGGGGAAAAAAATATGCATTAACTCTCTCAGTAAACCAGGAACAGAGAAAGTTTATTTTAGCATGGGTTAAGTAATTGTAGTGAACACCATATTTAATGGAGAAATTTATACATAGTTATTTAAGGGAAGAATTGCTACTACTCAGTATGGCACTGAAGGTTCCAACTAGCATAGACAGAAAATAGTGACAGCTCTAAGGAGAAAAAAACTGCCGTTACTAAAGGATGCTCAGCAAGTCTATTAGATGTAAGATCACATATACAAACGATCAATTAAAAAGCACAAAATGATTATTCAAAACAAATGTACAGGATTTCTAGGGAGAAAAATTTAAGCCTCTGTTACCACAACAGACATAAAAGAAGACCTGATTACTGACTACCACATTCCCTGATGAGCTATCCTAGTATATAACAAAGCAGGCACAAAACCATGCAAAACATCTCACAAGCTTTTTTGAACATATACACATCAAACACAATTACAGTAAAAAAGGACCTTTTGGGAGGGCAGATGGGAGCAAATATGAAGAAGAAAATGTATTATTAGAGTCCTCATTGAGCCACAATAATGACCAGAATCTGAAGTGTAACTCACTTTTTTTTTTTTTGTGGAACTGGGAATAAAACTCATAACCCTATGCTTGCCAGGCAGGGGCTGTGTTGCTGAACCATATCCCTGGCCTGTAACTCACATCTGCACTGCAATCAAAAGAATAAAACAACTAAAATATTTTCAAAAAAAATAAAGTGTTTTTTGTTGGGATAATTTGAAAGAAATGTATACAAATGTTAATTCTTCCCAAATTTAAATGAGTTAAATACAATCTCAGGGCTTAAAAAAAAAAATCAGTTTTGTTTAGTACATGTTTAACTTTATTTTTTAGAAGAGTATAAGATTTTGTGTTACTACTGAAAATAGCTAAGAAAACAATTTTCTTCTTGAGACAGTCTCACAATTTAGTTCAGGCTGGCCCTGAACTCACTCACTACAATCCTCTTACTTCATTGTCCTAAGTGCTTAGATTACAGGTATGTGCCACTATCCCTGGCTGAAAACTTCCCTTATTAAATGAACATTAAAACCATTCCTACAGGAAGAAAGTATAACAACGGGTTAAAAATATACAAGTAGACAATAGAATAGAAAATCTTAGCCAAAAAACTCAGTTAAATGAAACACATAACTAATAAAAGTGGGTATCTTACAGACAATTCAGAACCAAAAGATTCAATAATACAAACTAAATCAACAGAACTCTTAGAAGAACATATATGAAACTGAATAATGTAAGGGATGCGTGAACCCAGTCTTTGTAAAAAGCTCAAGAAATTCAGAAACCAAAAAAGACAATCAGAGCTGGCCAAATAGCTCAGCACATGCAAGCAGGTGCGGGGATGGGAGTGGGGGTATGTTTCAGATCCCTGAGGCCTATGGTGCCAGCCCTGCCCCCATGGGCATGGTGGTGCAAGCCTATAATCCCAGCTCTTGGGAGGTTGTAAACAGGCAGATTACTATGAGTCCGATCCAATAGTGAGACCCTGAACACCCTGTAGACTGTACCCTAAAAAATACAATATAATACAAAAAGACAGTCATCTCTGACATTTCTGCGAAAAGTGCTAAATCAACAAAAGAAAATTATCCAAAACTCACAACTAATAGTATCTATAACATTTAAAAAACTGGTAATAAAACAACTTAATTTATATGTACCAAAGAATACTTTGTAATATCTAAATATTATACATAGGTGGGGCCCACACAGATTTCTTTCAGAGACAGGGTTTTACTATGTAAACTTAGGCTGTCCCAGAACTTACTATGTGATACTGTAGAGATTCCCCGACCTCAACCCTCAGAGTATAAACAGTACAGAGACTGCATGAGTGTGCCACCACATTGGGCTCACACAGTTCTTTCATAAGTTAACTTTTAAACAAGAAAAATAAGGGTCGGCCAAATATCTCAGTGGATTAAAGCACCTGCAAACAGGCACCAGGGCCAGGGGTTTGATCCCAGGGCCTGCTGTGCTGGTCCCGCCCCTGAGACACAGAGTCAGCGATTAAGACTGGGCGTTTGAGTGCCTGTAATCCCATCACTTGGGAGGCTGTAAACAGGAGGATCACTATGAGTCCGATCTAGGAGTGGGACCCTGAACACCCTGTAGACCCTTCCCTGACATACAAAAAGAAAGAAAAAGAAAAAGAAAAAGAAAAAGACGTCATAACTTGTCCAGGCTGAATTTTACTTTTTTCTAACTTACTTTATATATGCTTTGTTCTCACGGGAAAAATAGGAAGTTATCTTTTCTTCAAAGATAAAAGCAAGTCCTTTAATGGAAGAGTACTGGGACGGATATTTTGCTTAACTTTTAAAGCAAGATATAAAACATTTTAAGACATTTTAAGTTGTCAAAACTTTCCCCCACAAGATGTAAAATATTATATTTGTGAGCAATTAAAAGCTTTCAGGCTGGGGAATACAGCTCAGTAGCACAAGTGCCTGCCTGGCAAGCACAAGATCCTGAGTTCAATTCCCAGTATCCAAAAAAAAAAAAAAAAAAAAAATCAAAGCTTTCCATACTTTTTCAGCTATAACTCTGGGATTAGGCTGCGGAGGAGTAGATCAATAGAATAGCTGCCTATTAGTTTCTATGTTTCATGCAATGCAAAAGAGAAATTGTTTCAAGAGTCTCTTCCAGCCCATTTCATATGCCAGGATAACATTGAGGCCATTCTTATACAAAACGTTCACCCCCCCCCAAAAAAACCCCTCAACAATACACACACACACACACACACACACACACACAAAAAAACCCTGAAAAAAATGCATCATACATACATACATATATACATACGCGTGTGTGTGTGTGTACTTTGTGGGATAAGCTACTCTTCAGTACTGTCGTTAAGGTTAAACAGGAACATAAAATATATATGTTAATATATATCACACATTTTCTTTGATTGCCCTTCAGAGTAAAAAACTAAAATCCCTAAGGCTAATACTAACAAGAATAAAATAGCTATCTTTAGTGGGGGTCTAAAGCTTAACACTGTTTTTCCCTAAAACATGGAAAACATAAACATGTTTAATAAAATACTGCACGTAGAAGCATTTGTAAAAGGTACAAGACTATCTTTAAAAAAAAAAAATGTCTGGACTGAACATGTAGAAACATTTTAAAATTATTATTCCCTAATCTACATAGTAGAAAACTAATTATATAGCAATTATGCTACATTAGGTATGTTATGATTTGTGCCTAGCTGTCCCCCTAAAGGCCTCATGCAGTCATGGGATGGCTTCCGGAGTTTGTGAATGATTACTGTGAGTGTGGATGTTACACCTGCCCTGGGGCAGGTAATCTGTACTACAAGTTAAGAAGGGGAGAGAGGCGAGTTAGCTGCCTGAGCTGCTGACACTGCCCTTTTTCCCACCACCATGAACAGTTGCTCTCAACCATGTGCTGCTCTGCCTTGGAGCCAGCTGAGTATGGACTGAAATCTCCAGCAACTGTGAGTTAAATAAACCTTTTCTTCTTTCATTTTGAGTGTGAAGTATTTGTTCCAGCAACAAGAGAAAAGTAACTGAGACAAAGTAATCTATAGATTATTTAAGATACATTTAAGAGTAGATGTAAGTTGTATGCAAAATACTATGGCATTTTATATAAGGGACTTTCACATCAAGATTTTAATATCCATTGGGGGTCCTAGAACCAATCTCTCAAAGATACACAAGGGCAACAGTACTAGAAAGTCACATTGGATTTACAATTATAAACAAAGGTAAATAACTTCTTTAAAAATACCTTATGTGATACTTAAAAATTACAAGATTAATAGTTTATTGTGTATCTACGTGCACTATGTTTCTTCTAATTCAAAGGACTAGAAAAAATCATTCTAATTCAAAAGAGGGAATTCATAGAATGACATCTATGATTACCATTTGCTATATGGTTTAAATACGATTTCTCCTCAGTAAGCATGGTCCCCAATGTGACAATGTTGGGAGGGGTGCCTTTAATAGGTAACAAAAAGGTCCTTATGAGAATTAATGCTTTTTTCCTAGAAAGTGAGTTCTTACTCTCATGGAACTAAATTGGTACTCTAGAGTGTTATGCAGTGATTCCACCTTTCTTGGCTTCATCTTTTTCCCTCCCTAACCACTTCTACACATACCATATACTGTTCTTGAAATAAATAAATTGATATTCTGCAAAAATAAATAAATAAATGAATTAATTTGATATTCTGCTTACATAATGCCTATTTTCGTACTGTGAAGTAGCCAGGTAGTCCTTACCAGATACTTACAGATTAGAGTACTCTAATCCTGGGTCTCTAAAATTTGAACCTATAGAAACATTTTTTGTTTATGAACAAACTGGCTCAGTATTTTGTGACAGTAACACAAACACAAAGACACAATTTCTCTTGTACAATTTTTCACCTCTGGCATTTGAAACTATGGGTTAATTTGGATTATGTTTAGAATAGAAATAAAGATCAATGTAGTAGGTTAAATACAGTGAAATACAGACCTATCACAAAACTTAAAACAGTACTTACTACACCAGATGCTGCACCTAAAAGACAAAAAAGATAAAATATTTACACAGTGATAAATCATGCTCTACTTTTTTAACATTTCAATATTAATTCATATTAGTCTTTTCTCCTTGTGCTTATTAACATTGTGGCACTTTCCCATCTGAACTGTGTATTTGGTCTTCTTTGCCAGAAATGAACATGTATAGAGCAAAGCACTTTCAGAACTTGCATTTTCAATCTCCAAATTCACTCAGAGCCATACTGAGAAGCACATATCTTTAGTTTTTCTTCTTACTATGATAGGTGCCTGTCTTTTCTAGGTCCTCTTTGCTACATCCATTATAAAGACACAATAATGCCTCTGATCTCTAATCCTATGCAACAGGTTTCTGGGAACCTCAATGTCAATTTCTACACCTGTGCTGTGTACAAAAACAACAGCTATTAGCTAAGACATTTTCCTGTTTAAATTAAAATTTAAACTGAGATTAAGTAAAAAATTTAGAAAAACCGGTCCCACAACTATATTAGCCATATTTCAAATACTCAATAATATGTGGCTACTGTATTTGATATTCCAGTCTACAGAAAATTCCCATCACTGCACAAAGTTCTATTAAATGGGGTTATTTTATACTACTGCAGAAAAACCTTTTAGATATAAGGGATTTTGAAATGTATTAGTAAAAATAATCTTTAACCTTAGAACTACTTAATTTAAAATTATACATAACAATTAGCAATAATCATGCCTTGGATAAACCTCACTGGCTATGATACTGTGACAGAGCTAAAACTATGTAACAAGAAAAGAAAGATAATAAAGCAAAACAAAGAACAATGAAGAAACCCTGTTGCAGATATCCATAGTACAACCAAACAATTGTGCAAGTAATTAAAAATATGTTTTAATGTACTTTTTCGGGATTACTTAGGTAATACTACCAAGGGTCTAGATATATAAAAAGGATTATAAGGCTGGAGAAACAGACCAGCAGCATGAGCACTTGACTGGCATGCAGAAAATTGAGTTTGACCCCTGGTACTGCAAAAATAAATAAATAAACTAATTAATTTGATATTTTGGAACATCCTTTCAGTGTAGACGAAATCTGTGAAATATCTTAAAAAGATCCATTTGTAGAAAAGCACACATAGGGTTTAAGTTCAGGAGTTGACATTTTAATTTATATGGGAAACTCCTTATTCATGAATAACTTAAGCACTGCTATTATATATAAAAGTCTCACTAGTCAAAATGACCAGATATTGGTCACAAGAAAAACAAAAATCCACAAGGCTTACACATTCCCTAATTACAAGGGTCATGAGATAACATAAAATAACGATGAAGAACAGCAGGCTCAGAAGAAAGGATCAGGAGCTCAAGGCACTCCCCAACTCCCATGTCTGCTGAGTAAGCTACAGAAGTTGATTTCATTCATTCAGGTATTTTCTGAGCACCTACTACATCGATAAACATATGCCATGTCAATGTTAAAACACTAAAATCCAAATAATCTAATGTTTCAACATAAATTGCCTTTCTAAGTAAAATCTAGACTTTACTAGAGGTATGTAATAATTACAAAATTTAAAACCATTCTGGCATTCAAAAACTCTTTACACAATAAATTTGGTTCAGAACCTGCTTAAATCTTAAAAATTCAACTATAAATGCTTATTTCTGTTTCCTACTGAAAAAAAAAAGTGAAAAGACATAAGGAGCTGATCATAAAATCCAAGAAACACTGCTTTTATCCCTCATTACAATATAGCTATACCTCTCCAAATGAAATCTATCAAAATAGTTACACATACCTGCTGCTGCATCCATACTATTTACTCCTGGCTGTAAGAAGAAAGATGAAATTGTTATCTCATTTTAACTACATTCTTACATGTTTTTCCTTTTCTCGCTCTTTTCTTTTTTGGTACCAGGGATCCAACTCAGGACCTTGCACTTGCCAGGCAGGCACTTATGCCTCTGAGCTATCTCCCTGCTCCTGCATATTAGTAACAAAACATAGAAAATCAGTCTCTTCCTTCTGTATATAATACTCAAGCTACTGATTCGAAAACTCAAAGTTTTAGTTCACTCTCTGAGCTTGCCATAAATTGTAAAAGATCAGCAACCTAGGGTTATTTAAGTACTCTGATTCATTACGTGGACATCAGATATACACAGATCCGTAAGATTTTTACTTAGAATTCTGAAACCCACAAAGCTCTGCACATCAAGTTCTGTATGGCAACAAAGCTCATTATTGTAACAAAACCTGTCATGAATGAAATCAAACTATACTTTTTATCTTACCTCAGAGTGAATATCTGCAAGTTTTACTACAGAATTAAGGATATTTTTATATTTATATTATATAAGAATACAATTTCTAAATATTGTTAGAAATTGTAATGCACTGTTTCAGGTCCCAGAAGAAAATTTTATATAATATATAATATTGCAAATGTTACTTTCCAGCATTTGAATTTTAATATATATATGGCCTTAAGGGTTTGTATAAAACATTGCAAAATTATCACCCTAGAAAATATGTCATACCCATTCAATACCACCACCAGGTTATCAGGAAATAAAGAAACTAATTTTAAGATTGTATTAATTTGTATAATATATGGTACTAGCAATGTACTGCTACCTAATTGGGGCAGTAAGTCTGTTCAAACAGTTTCTAAGTAATTTGCCACAGCTGAGATCTAAATGAAATTTGAATGGCAAATCAAATCCTTTGATTTTTAAATCTAGTATTAAACTGCATTTGTCAATTTTTAAGTAGCACTCATTAAAGTAAACATTTACTCTTTAATATTGGGGAAAATGTAAAAACTAATCATTTTAATTCACACAAACTAAAACCAAAAAGCCCAGTGTTAAATCCCATACTGCATTACAATTCTCCAGAGCCATTTATAAGGCTAACATGATTGTTATAAAGTACACATATCATATAGGTAAAGGTAATCAACTGAAAAAAAAAAATCATAGAAAATGGTTGTTTTCACAAGATTACCGGTAAGGCAGGTTGCATGGAAGCCTGAGACATATGAGACATCATCATTCCAGGCATTACTGAGGACATCATTCCAGGCATCTAAAACAGAAGTAAAAAAAGGTTACTATTTAAGACCAGAACATTTACTGTGACTTTTAATACTGTATAATTTACTTAAATCCACTGAAACTATACCATATGGATAGTATTCTTAGTAATCGCTTGTTGAATGAAGTACTGCATCAATGATTTAATGCTCATGCTATATATTTATAGAGAAAATTACTCTTAAGTAAATATAAAAAGTTCAAACTATTATGTTATGCTTAGCCTAAACAAGAATAATTTCATTTTAGTTTTAAGTGAACATCCAGGTTTTTCTCCATGATTAGAGGAAAAAAATCTGTAAGTTTTTCAACATTTTTTCCTTTGCATTTTATTACCTATATTAAATAAAATGTTTGAATAATTTGGTTCTTTTCAATCTTAGATCAAAAGTGCTTAAAATGTAAAAGGTGACTTAAAAATACTAAGAAAACAAACTTTTTAATAATAAGAAGTCTCTTCTACAGGAAACTTACAGCACGGAACACATGTGAACTCCTAAAGATACAATGGGACCTTAGTTCATGAAATCTGTTCCCCAATTTTGGAAAAGGTCTTTGTGCAGGGAAAGATGTCTGGTTGTATTTGTCTCTGTATATAACAGTTTGCAACAAAAGAACAAATTTTGCCAAATACTTTTGTTTGTGAACCAAATCATACCCAATTAAAGCACTTGTGAACCAAGGCACTACTGTATTTGAGAGTTCAATCTAGTTTACAAATGACTACCATTCAAATTTACAAGTTAACTTTCTCTACGTAAGAATTAAAGTCATGAAAATGAGTACAGGTTCTAAAGGATACAACCTAATGCTTAATTTTTTTTTGCTGTTTTTTTTTTTTTTTTTGGCAGAACCAGGGACTGAACTCAGGCCCTTGCCGCTTATTCTACTGAGCTATGTCCCAGGCTCTCCTAATGTTTAATGACGTTAGCTTAATTCCACGTTATAATTTTGACTTTTTAAAAAAAGTTTAATCATTTATTTATTTGGTACAGGGTCTTGCTACACAGCTTAGACTCCTAGTGATCCTCCTGTCTCAGCCTCC
>NDGN011487308.1:0-12719 GCA_002564285.1 Tympanoctomys barrerae
AGATGGCTCAGTAGAATAAATGCTTCCCTGGCAAGTGCAAGGGCCTGAGTTCAATCCCTGGTTTCGGAAAAAAAAATAAATAAAACTTTTGGGGCCGGGGAGATGGCTCAGTAGAATAAGCACTTCGCTGGCAAGCACAAGGGTTTGAGTTCAATCCCCGGTTCCGGAAAAAAAAAAAAAAAAAAAAAGAATGCATTTTGAAGCAGGCATGGAAAGAAATATTATGTTTATGTTCATGGCAGGGCTGGGGGTGGAGATTCCCTCAGGAGTGGAAACAGTATTTGGAGAGGTACGTATTGAAGTGAACATGGCATTTGGTTCTTTCATTCAGTGAACGCAAATGACACTGCGTTTTTACTGCCAAAGACTTGAGTGAAAACAGAGATTGTCTTTGTCCTATGAGACTTGCAGGCAAATGAGAGCGATGAACATTAATTAAGCAGTCGTAGGAGTAAGTACACATTTATAACTGTGGTAAATTCTACAAAGCAGAGGTCCATGGTGCCCAGAGACAGCCTGACCTAGTCACAGGAGGCAGAAAATGTAAAATTCATAAAGAAAATATGTGAAATTAGAGAAGAGCTTTCCTACCCAAAGAAGTGCTGAGGTAGAGTCTGTGCTATGGTCTAGAAGGTCACTGGAATGTAGGGAAAGGTGTGTCAGCCTGAAGAAGCCTCATAGACAGGCTTTGCAAGCCACACAGATGTAGAAGTTTATAAAAGCAATTCAAACTATGAGAAACCAGGGCTGGCGAGAGAGCTCAGAGAAATCAGCGCCTGCTTTGCCAAGCACAGGAACCAGGGTTCGATCTCTGGTCCTGTATGCTACGCCAGCCCCGCCCCCAGGGCACGCTGAGCCAGCCAATAAATTGGAGCTGGTGGTGCACATCTGTAATCCCAATGCTGGGGAGGCTGAAAACAGGAGGATTACTATGCATTTGAGCCATATAGTGAGACCTTGTATCAAATACATAAATGGAAAAAAGAAAGCAAACTAGGGGAAAATCTTAAATATCAGCCAAGTAGTGTAGGGGTAGCAGCAGTCATTAGGCTTTCCTACCAGCATTTTGGAAATCAACCGCGCACAGCAGGGGAAACACTTTGAAGCCGGGCAGGTGGGCTCTGGTGGAAGAGTCAGAGGTTGCCACCATCTTCCAGCTGAGACCTGCTGAGAGCTTAGACGGGAGTACTACTGAGGCGATAAAGTAGATGAACTCAAAGGGGCAAAGAATTGTTAACTTCGTTGTGGGTGAGTTAGAAGTGCTGCGAATTAAAGTTGTATGTGTTAAGTTCAGACTAGCTAATGTAGCACTCAGCCTGTGGGACTTACCAGATCAAAATTTTTAGGAAATTATTTTTTTTATAATCAAAGACATATTCCCACTCATCCCCTTAAAAATATTCCCCCTCACTTCAAACACGCTTATCCCATCCTTCTCGCCACTTTCCGAGGCAGTTCTGGGCATCTTTTCGTGTCTTCTATTGTGCTACTGTGGATGCTCAATGTTCTGAATCTATTCAAAATATGTACCTTTGATGCCATTTTGATTTTGGGAAAAAAGCAGATGGTACAGTGCACAAGGGGGGTGAGGTCACACTGTAAACAGAGGCCTGGGAGGGGTCATGGTCTCTGCTGCTCCCTCCAGCCCTTGAGTTCTCTGTTCCTTATCACTGTCCATTGAATGAAAGCAGCTCCAGCAGCCTTATTCACTGTATTTTTTTATCATACTTCATAATCACATTCATGAAATGTGACCTACAGAACTGCTTCTAGAAGTGGGGATGACAATGGGGCAAGTGGTGGAAGTGAGGAGACATCTCCCCAGGGAAACTAATTGCAATGTGCTTTTACTATAAGTGGTTTTTTTTTAATTTAAACATTCATTATATATTTTGATCACATTTTGCATATACTGTCATATCTTTATCATTACCTGTTTTTCTCCTGTAATAAATTGAGTCATTTCTTCATTGAATTATTCATTTGTTATTTAATTCACTAGATATTCACTGTCTACTATCTGCCAGATAACCCTACAGTTGCCAATTTCTTTTTCCATGTCTATTTATGCTGATTTTATTTTTCACAAAAGTTACACTCAAAGCTTCTTCCGGGAGCCCTTTGCTAATTTTCCCAACTACAAATGGGCAGCTTCCACTCATCTCTCCCTCACCTGAAAACAGCCTAACTTTTAAGCATAAAGTCATTGACATTATCAGTAGTGGTTGGGCCAAGACTTTCCTTTTCACCTTTGCTTCATCCCACCAGGACAGAAATCCAGAAAACACAGGTTGTGGTGATAGTCTTTCAACAGAGTTAAAGTAAATGAGTGAATACAAAGGTAGAAAAAGTCCATGAAATGAATTTAAATTATCACCAAATGATCATCAGAGCCCAATAAGGCCTTTCCTTTTATTTACTTACTATTTTTTGATAAATTATTTCTGAAAATTTTTTCTATTTATGTATTTGGTACAGGGTCTCATTACTCATCTCACACTCATGGTGACCCTCCTGTTTGTAGCCTTCCCAGAGCTGGGATTACAGGTATGTGTCACCACATCCCATCTGGGTGGCCTGCTCAGTGCACCCAGGGATGGGGCTGGTGTGGTATGTGGTGCCGGAAATCAAACCCTGCACTTGCCTAAGCAGGCACTTAGTCCACTGAGCTGTCTTGCAGGCCCAAATTACTTCTTTTTTATTATGCAGAATGTTACAATGCTCCATACCTTGTAACCAAATCTGCTAAGGTTTATACATGGATATCCCCCCAAAGCCTTAAGATGTTTGGGTTATGGAGGATTATTGCTGGCTTGCTGTTAGGAAGTGAAGTTTGCTTGGAAGGGTTGAGTTTGTGGCATGGAAGCCTTTCTCTCCCTCTTCAGCTACTCCCTGCATATCCTGCTCGCCCATACCACACCATGAGCTGCTCCCCCATCCACCCTTATCCCGTGCCTTCCTGCTATTGTACAAGCCTCCCATGGACTGGTATGGGAGCCAAAATATACCTTTCCTCCTTGTAAATTGTAGGTGTCTTGTCAAATATCATGTCTCAAGGACAAGAAAAGTGATGAAGACAGTGTCATTTCTAAAATTTTTAGTAATTTAAAAGGTAAAGGATTTATATGATCTAAAGAGAAATCAGGCTATCTTTGGTAATTTAGTCATTCCGCCCTTCCTTATGGTAACTGTTCTAGAGCTAGCACATGTCAGCGCAGGGCTGCTAGACTTGCCTATCTTTTTCTAACTCCTAAACCAGTCCTGTCGCTTTGGTAACCTGACACTGGTCACAATGGGAATGTTTCTATCATTGTGTTTTTTTAAAGAATACAAAACAGTGATATAAAAAGACAGCATTAGAAATGATATAAAGTTTCACTAAACAGAGTAATAAGAATTTAACATTGGTTGCTGTCTTACTTGATGGTATCTTCAAATTAGTTGCTCAGGCTACCAGGTATAAATGTGTGGGATTCATTTAGAGAAAATAAAACAAGACAAAATAATAAAAAAAAAGTAAGAAATTCAAAAGAAAAAAGAAGGAGAAGAAAAAAAATTTAAATATTAACTGCTCCTTTCAAATGACCAACAAAAATCGACAGTACAGTTACCAAAACTATTCTGCATATATACCAAAATATATCTTTTTCCCTTGTTTCACTTGTCCTCTTTTTCCTCATCCCAACTTTTCCTTCCATTGAACAAATTCTTTCCCTTTCAGAGTATCTGTTATACCTTTTAGATTTTAATTACTTTTTCAGGTTCTCACACTGGCCAGATAATATGATCTTTGCATCTGTGGGTCTGATTTATTTCACCTATTTCTATCATTGCAATTGTCAAATGACTACAGATCAAGAGCTGAGCTTCTCTACCCAGGAAGCCATAGCTAATTTTTTTTCTCACATACTAGGCTTTTGAAAATCCTCTCAAAAAATAAATAAATAAATAAATAAATGTAACACTAATTAACTTTTACAAATTAACTCTTAAACAGCTTGTGTATGTAGGGAGATATTTCTTAGAGCTATTTGTAAGGTCTGTGGAAAAAAATGAACTCCTGTTCCTTTCTTCCTCATTTTGCACTTTATTCACTCACTCATTCAACCAGCACATTGGCTGGTGCACACGGCTGGCAATTGTTTCTGTATACAAATTGGTCATGTACCAATTAGTGCAAGACAGCAGCAGAGATTCCCCTGCCGCTAATAGGAGTGGTTCCAAACTAGGGCTGCAGCAACTACATGGGGAAAGAAACCACAAGTGCCTGGTAACAGGCTCAGAACTGCAGAACGGGGAATAATTTGCAGTCTTGTAGATTGTGCTGGTGGGTGGAAGGTTGTCTGTTCTTTAAATACAGACTGAGAAATGGGTTGAAGGAAGGTGTGGGTGAGGCAGAAAGAGGTGAATGAAGGAGGTGGGCCCAATTTGGGGCATGTTAATTTTGAAGTTATTTTAGAATGTTTAGGAGGCAGTTGGAAAAGTATGTTTAAAAATTGAAAAGTAGTTACTTAAAGTCATTGTTGGGTGGGAATAATTAAAGCTGAGTGAGAGTAAGATAGTTGTTAGGATCCCAGCAGGAAGCAGATGTCACACTTAGATGAGGCAATAAAAGATAATGACAGAAGACATCATAAAGGTTGTGGTAAAGAGTGAGAACACCAGCCAAGATGCAGACTCACACTGGGACCAGTGGCAGCAGAGAGCCATCACCACTCCTGAGCCAGGAGTGTCCAGAGGAGAAACATTTACCATCATGTGGAGAAGCAGAAGCTGACTCTTGGGTGTGACTATAGAAGATGGTTTTCCATTGGACCTGGAGCCTCTCTCTGTATAGGAACTGAGCCCCCACCAGCACATGGCCTGAGAGAAAAGGAGCACAAGGAATACGTACCATGACTTCCCTCACCTCACACCCTAAGCCCTCTGGCCTCCAGTTTAATTCATTGTTAAACCAAAGCTCAGGGAAAAGTCTAGAGAGTCCTGGAGGTCACCTTCCTGCAGCATAGGCAGGATAAGATGGATTACAATAGTGGATTTAGGATGACAGAGGAAAACAACTAAAAAGATGATCTGAACTTGAGGCCATTAAGTCACTGAGAAGTGCCAACACTTACAAGACAAGTAGCAGAGAAGCTTGAAAAGTTTCAACCAGAAATAGTGGCTAAAACCAGGAGGCAGTGGTTTTGCTAAAAGCCAAGAGAAAGATCTAAGGTAAGGAAAGGGCATCATCATGTACAAGATCCCAATTTAATAAGGATGGGCTGAGTGTGTAGTTCACTGATAAAGAGCTTGCCTAAGCATGCTCAAGGTCCTAGGTTTGATCTCTGGCACCCCAAAATGTAAAATAATAATAATAAAATTGAAAAAGTGTTCAGCCAATTAGTTATTAGGGGGTACTCAGTGACTCTGTTTCTCATTTTGTGATTTGCACACAAAATTATTATTATTTTATTTTATAGTGTTGTTTTTTTTTTCAGAACCAGGGATTGAACTCAGGCCCTTGTGCTTGCCAGGGTAGCACTTATTCTACTGAATCATCTCCCCAGCCCCCCTACATACAAAATTATTACAGTGGCATAAGCTACAAGATCAGGTTTGTAAAACTCAATCATTGTTTTTCATCTGGTATTAAAAAAAGATAAAAAGTTTGCCATACTGAGTAGTGTGTCCTCCACACTACCCTCATTGTCAGTCACAGTTACAACAAAGACTGTCTAAGCACATATTCTGAAGGGTTTGTGAGAGGACAGGTCATCTTCATCTCCAGTCCACTGGACTTTATCCACATGAGGAAGGTGATAGCAGTGACCAATGGGATAGCCCAGTCTTTCAGCAGCGTCTTGGGGTCTGAGTCATAGACACAAGAGCCTGAGTTGAATATTTTCCATTTCAGGAAGCACGATGGATATTTTACACAAATGATTAAAAGCACTAGCTTTGGTGCAGTAAAGTTGAAGTCTGGATTGCAGATGCAAAGCATGGCCTTGCTGCGAACGGACATGAACAGGGATGTCTGTATAGGAGATGTAGAGATGATGCTACCGTTATTTCATAGGAAATGTCAGGAGAACACTAGTTTGGAGTCTAAAGGAGGTATACATAGGGCAGGAACTGTGCATAGCAGTCATTTCTTAAGTGTCTCTTGACTTAAAATAAAACGCAGATCCCATAAAATTTTGTTATAAGGTCACTAGAGAGAGACAAAACTTTCATCTTACATTGTTTATAATATGTTTCCATTTTTAAATGTAACTTCATTAACCAAACAACTGCAACAAAAAATTTATCATGTTAATATGAACATTTGTATCACCTGGATTAATTTCTTTCCAGGCATTTGTATTTGTATACTTTTTTGAAAAATATAAATCTTTCATGGTGTTGTGTTTCTTTGTCTCATAAGCATTCTTCCTATGGCTTTATAAACATAATTTTTAGTGGCTGAATAACCCCCTATCTAGAACATGGAAAATAGTTTTAGCATTTATTGGATATTTCTGGATATTGTTTCATATTTTATTTTATAAATATACAAGTGAGGTCTTTTACCTACAAGATTTAACATTAAATTTTGTGTGTGTGTGTGTCTGTGTCTGTGTGTGTGTGTGTGTGTGTGTGTGTGTGTGTGTTTAAGAGATTTTTAGATATCCTTCAATGAAGTTACTAGGGTCCAAGCATTGTGATAGAACTGAAGGCGATGTACAGAACATCCTTTGTTACTGATTTCCTACACTTGCCTTTGAATGAATACAATTCTGGTTTCTTTCGTTTTTTGCATCTCTAACAAATCCTTTATGTAAATAAATCTGATAGTTTTATCTACCCATTGCAGAGTGTTAGCTCTGAATAAAAGGAAAGTTAATAAAACTCAAAATGTGTTATCTCTAAGGACGAAGTTTAAGATGACAGATAGTTTTGGACTGAACTGAATCTAGCCAGTAAGATTTTAATACCTGATTGAGTCATTTGTGATTCATTTCAGTCTATTATGATTTCTACACTTCATGCCCAATTCGAAAGCCTCCTTGTGATGTAGTAGCATACCCCTCATAGCAGGCGCGGTGAAATCGGGGCACCCTGGCTGCTAGTCAGGGCATGTATTGCCCACTTTGTGCATTGCAGAGCTCTTGTGTGGGGCATATATTTTCTATGGTTTGCTGTTCTACACTGATGACAGTGTTGACTTTTCTTACCTAGTATGTTTATTTGATAAGTATGATTACATTTTCTTCTCTTTATATCTAGTAATTTTCTTTTTCTTTTTCTTTTTTTTTTTGCGGAACTGGGGATTGAACTGAGACCCTTGCACTTATTCTACTGTGCCATCTCCCGGATGGAGCCATCTCTCCATCTTTTTCAAAAAGTCATATGTATGACTCTTGCCATTTTTTAATTTCTTCAACATATTAGACATTGTATCAAAATTAAATGGGGTAAATACTCAAATTGTAAAAAAAATTTTTTTGACTAAGTAAATAAATACCTAGATGACTCTTTAGCTATTTTGCATTGTATAAAAATCAATGAAATTTGTAGCATTACACATTTTTGAGAGCAACCTATTTGATTCAAGATTAAGTAAATAGATGCTCAAAATGTACCCAACTTTATAAACTCTCACAAGTGACGAGGTTGTTTCATGTTTACAAGTAAATAGGGGATGGCTTTCTTGTGACCACTACACACGTTTTCATTCACTGACCATCTTGATCAAAAAATCATGTTCAGTTTAGTTTTGGAAAACAGGGACATAGATAATTGGCTAACCCAATAAGCTTAGTAAACCCAGTTTTAAAAAACAGCATCCATACCTAGAATTGTAATCTTCCTCAAATGCATGTGTGTATGTAACTTATCTTCTTGCTGTAATTTTTGCAGGATTTCCCCTCGCTTGTATTGATTTTTTTTTTTTTTTGCATTGGGATGTAAAATGCATTGCCTGGTACATTGATATTTCTTTGGTGTGAAAGTTTTTTAAGAAATGAGTTGTTACAGTAGGGGAAAACCTAAGGAAATCTTGGTTCTAATACTAAGTGAGCAACATAAAAAATTCTCTTAATGTTATACTGAAAATCCTATCACCTATTACTTTGAACTGACATAGGAGTTGAATTTAACCTTATCTCTAGTATCTGAACCACAAAATGTGCTACAATAAAGCCAGACATCACACTGTTTGGGAACAGAGGATCCATAATCCTTACATACTAAAAAGTCTAGTAAAATTTATTCATTTATTTGATTTTCATGAAATATTCATAGGTTCTTCTTATGCCTATAATATGCTCTGGTGAAAATTAGTAAAATTAATTTACATAATAAAATCCATGCAACCTAGGTAATTTCCCCTAAAATTAATTTATAAGTTGCATAAGGGTCATTTAACAGTTCTTTGTTCTGTCAGTGTTCCTCAGATGATCAAATATGCTTGATTGATTTTTCATTTCTAGGATAAAAGGTTTTTGAAGTCATAAAATAGCAGTTAAAATGCCTGCAGCTGTCCCTGGGCATGCCAAATGATGAAATCAACAAGGGTCAATGAATCTACATGATGTCCTTTTTCCTAACAAGGAAATAATTTTATCCCTAAAAGCTACTATGCGTGGATTCAGTTTGAAGCAAAAATAAGTCCGTTATTCAAGAGCAGATGCTATTTTTGAAAATAAAAGGAAGTTGGTGTAAATCCCCATCTTGCCATGTTTTGTACCTGACAGTGATAGGTAACATCAATTACCACTTGAGAATTGCCATGATCTGCTACATGCCTTCAGGGCTTGTTAAGTACTATGGGAGATTTTTAAAAAGAGAGAGAGAGAGTGGCATTTTGCACCCATTGAGGAAATTAAGCTGTCAGGCCTATCTTTCTCCTGTTTAAGGAATTTTGAAATGTTAAATATCTGGATTCTTATCACAAACTAATGTGATTTTGATACTACTGGGTTCAGATACTTTGACCTCAAGATTTAGAGAGTACTCTATCCGGCTTACACTAAATCAGATAAAGTGATACGAAGAGTAGCTATGTCTGATTATAAAATTCAGCAAGTTCCAGTGGTGTGTATGGCCGGAAAACCCTCCCACCACCTCAGAGGCCCTCTCCTGGAGTGTTCGTCCCTTTACAATCTTCTCTCCAATCCTTGCTGTTTATTGCACTGAGAGGAATCATGAAGGGATAACTTGTCACACTAGGATGGTTTGTACAGAGTGATTGTCCAGGAAATGTAGATAGGAAGAGAGGAAAAACAGGTGAGATGTTCAGATTCTAAATGTCCCCTAGAAGTGATTTCCTGTTCAGTCATTCTGTAACAGCTTTCTTGTCTCCTAGTGAAGACCTGGGAACATCTTGAACTCCTAGTTATTTGTTGACAACCTCTTGGAGGCATTAAATCAGCTCACTGGCTTGTGCTCTTGCTGATTTGATGTGATAGATTTAAAAATTAATTCATATTCTGTATTTGTACTGAAATAAATTGATCTTCCTCTACAGTCATCTGGGCTTCATTTGTGTCTAATCTCACCCAATTAGATGCCAAAAAGCTGCTTCTATTTGCTGGATGCATAGTGAATGAGGAAATATTCTGTATGTAGGTTGTAAGCAGAGTGGTTTCTGCAAAGATGGACCAATGAGAGCTCACATCTACCCTCAGATACTGCTTTTGTGCACTGTATGGTACAATACCTGTTTTACTTGCTTTGAGACAGTTTTGCCATTCATTACATGAAAATGTGATATGATAAACAGCAAGAGGGAGGGATTTAAGTTAATTATGGTATCATTTAATAATCTAAAGTGAAAATATTCTTTTCTACTTCAAAACTAAAATAGTCAAACTGAGTCTAATGTATTTTCTATCTAGCTATGCAAATCTCATTTTATAGCTGCTTATGGGCTCATTGATTTTGAGTATTGAGTCTTCCTAGGATGGTATTCTTGGTCCTTTCATTAAAGTCAACAGTTGTTTATTGAGTTCTGTTCTTTTTATTTTTTTCTCCTTCATCTGCCTTGCTTTCTGTCTGTCTTCCTGATATTTTAGTTCTGATCTTAAGACTTCAGTCTCGACTTCCCATTGTCTCATGTTGCCCAGCACTCTGTCTGCATCAAACCCTACACCCACTTAAAATGTACTGCTGTGGGCATGTCAAGGCATTTCTGAGCTGATGAGTCTAAGTGGCCAAGCCACTTGGAAGGGAGATGCCTGAGCAGTGGAAACTGGGTCTTTAGGATGTACACCTATTTCCCTCCCCAGAAGCAAGCTTGTTGTCTGGTATTGCTCTCACTGGGCAATTCACTTAGTTATCACGTCAGTGTAGGCAGCATGGTGGGGTGTACAGTTATGAAATAGCATAGTTTTGTTTGTTCCTTTATATCTATGTCTGTATATGTTTATCGACCTCATCAGTCTGCCAGAAACTTCTGGGGTATAGTCACATGTCCTTGTTCTGACTGAAAGTGGGAAAGCTTTGTGAACTCTTCATATTCACCGCCTGTAATTGGATATAGTCTCTGCATGACATTTCTTATAACCTCCTACCTCCTAGTGCTCAACATTCCAAAACCTCTAAGTAACTAGTATGTACTTTTTCTATGGTAAACATACTTTTTTAGAAGCAATATGGGGCTTGTTTTATGCTTACCCATGGTTCTTTTCCCCAACACCTCTTGCAATAAAACCTTGACATAAGTATTGCTATGACTCCATCTTTATCAAGACTAACCCTTTTCTTTTTTATGTATTTAGTACAGGGTCTCATTATGGAGCTCAGACTCATAATGATCCTCTGTTTTCAGCCTCCCCAGTACTGGTATTACAGGCATGCACCACCATGCCTGATCTGGGTGGCTGGCTCAATGTGCTTTGGGGAAGGGCTGACGCTTCATGTGGTTCCAGAAATCGAACCATGGTCCCTGAGCTTGCCTAAGCAGGCACTTAGCCCACTGAATTATATCTCTGGCAAGACTTCCCTTTTGCCTATGCACTTTTTGTTTGACTCTATTATTAAGGATACACCTAGTAAACTAACCTCTTATAGAGTTTTCACTTTTAGGCCAATACATGAATCGCTCACTAGGCATATTATATCTCATCACTTTTTACATAGAATTCACCTGTAAAAGCAAATGACCACATGCTGTTTATGAAAAATTATGGGTTTATGGATTTATTCTTTATGGCTCATGAGGATTTTAAACTATTTTCTAGTTAAATATTTCTGGATGACATTGTTATGTAGCTTCAAAACATTGAAACACAGTTACAGTGTCTGCTGTGTGACATAACACACTGCCTCACAAACACCATCAGATGTTGTGAACTCATGCTCTGCAGTGGCACAGCTGTTGACATGAAGAAGAGGGAAGCAGTAAAAATGGAAAACACATGGCCAGCAAGATAGCGCAGAGGAATAAGTGCCTGCTTAGGCAAGTACAGGGACCAGGGTTCAATCCTCAGCACCATCAGCCACATCGGCCCCACCCTTGGACATGCTGAGCTGGCCACCTAGTCTGGGCATGGTAGCACATGCCTAGATCCCAGCGCTGGTGAGTCTGAAAACAGGAGGTCACTAAGAGTCTGATCTGCATAGTGAGACCCTATATTAAATACATGAAAAAAATAAAAAATAAAAATTGAAAGCACAGGCCAAATGATTCTCCAAAACAACACTGAGGACATAAATCCAAAATATAAAACTAGAAATCATTCACAGGCTTTGTTAGCTGGTGCTAAAATAGAGAACAGTCTGATCTGGATTTAAGATTGAATTATATTTGCAAATTTCTAAGGCCTTATTAGATTGCTAATGCTTTGCCAGTGGGTGATTCTGATCTTTACTGAGGTATTATTTATAGCAAATAGAATAATCACATGACCAGGGGCCTGCCCCTTAGCTTAGGTCTTTAGGTGGCTGCTTCAACAAAGCAGTCAGGCTCAGGTTGCTGTGGTTCGATCCCCACAGCTCAAGCCAGCCAAACCTGCCCTGAAGGCATTCGGAGCAAAAAAAAAAAAAAAGAATAATCACATGACCAAGGTCACATAGAGTAGAAATGATATATGCACCCATTGACCTTAAACTCATGAAAGACATGTTGTTCACTAGATTCCTCTGTCAGCCATAATTAAGTTAAATTTTAAAAAAATAATACAATTTCTTAATGTTCTCACCTAAATAATCCTTGATTCTAATATATTTTAAATACATTTACACTTATTTCTATTCTAGGACGTTTTCTTTATAGTCCATAGAGATTTATTGTATGAAACCACAACTAAAATGTTAGGATGTAAAACTTAACATGTTACCTATAGTGATAATTTTTGATATGCAGGCATGTTTAAGTAAAGTTGGCATGCTGTTTGCTTTCATACCCAACTGCAATTGAAAATGGCTTTACACCTTATGAACTAAAAAAGAATAACATAGATGCAACTGAAAGAGATACACTTCTTAAGCTAAGAAAAAATAAAATTTGGCTTTGGGTTGATAAAGCCAACTAAAGCATGAGTGTAGCCATTTGGCCTTCTGTGTTTCTCCTATATCTCTATATTTGATTTTGATGCATCATAATTTCTCAAGTAATTTTTTTGTTATTCTCCTGTGTTATCAAGTCTGAGTAAGTGCTGTGATTATTATGAAATTGATAGGATTTGGGGTGATTATTTTTTTTATTGTATTGAGAAACAAATATCAAAGAGACAGTTTCACAATTGAGTAATAGG
>NDGN011487314.1:0-15521 GCA_002564285.1 Tympanoctomys barrerae
TAGCTGTAAGTTAAGAAAGAATGAAACAGTAACTCAGAGATGTCAGGGAGGACATCTCAGAGCACATAAAGCTGTGATTGTGTTTATATAAGATATATGAATTTGCTAGCAAACAGAAGAACAGAGTTCTTTGGAAGGAGAAATAATACATATGAATTGGAGAGGCGTGAAATATCATAGTGTGCTTTGGAAACTGGAAGAGATGCTTATTTTCAAAGTGCCAATGTCACGCAAGCTAAGTAGTAGGATAAGGTCCTACAGATGGAAATATTAGGATAAGGTCCTAGACATTGCAGTGGCCCATCCCGCATGGCTGACTCAGCCCGCCCAGGGGGCTGGGCAGGGGCACCATGTGGTGCCGGGGATCGAACCACAGTCCCTGAGCTTGCCTAAGTTTGCCTAAACAAGCACTTTACACCACTGAGCTAATTCCCCAGCCCAGATGAGGGCCTACGGATGGAGGTGCACAACAGATTCTACAGGGTTGATCTCATTTCCATACCAAAGGATGTGTACTTTCTTTTGCAAGGAACTAGGTAGGTACTTGAAATTCTCTAGCAAAGTTTCCTTCTCATAGGCTTAATTTTTCTTTTTAAAGAAACACACTGTTAACTTCATATATAGCCAGTTATAAGGGAGACAGTACAAGACCTAGATTTGTGGTTAGTAAAATTGTCCTTACATTGTCAAATCAATTGTAATAGCAAGAAAAAAATGAAGATATACATTTTGTCACTACAATTGTGAGAATTAGATGCATCAGATAAGGAAAGTGGGAAAATAGAAAAAAATTTAACTGTTCCTATTGGGGACCATAGAGAAGTGTAACTCAGTTACTAAGGCAGAATCAAGGAATATATTTATTAAGGACAAGATAATGACTTCAGTTTTATAGACATAGTTTGAAGCACTTTGTTATAGCCAGATAATACTATTCAATTAGCAGCTTGACATATATGGGTCTGCTCATCAGAGAGAGGATGAGGTTGGTGCCCTGATTCAGTCATAATTAGTAGATACAAAGATTTTTTTAATGAGTACATAAAATACAAGCATTTGCAAGACTGAAAGAAACCCAAACTGAAAACTGAGGAAACACTCCCAAGTACAGAGGCACACAGTAGACTTTAAGAAGCAAAATGTGGCTAGACTTTCACAATAAACAACATTGCCAAAGCTTATTTTTTAGTGAATTGATATAGTACTTTGAGAAACTACTCACTCAATTAAAAGACTACCTTCATCAGAATGTATATTTATGGTAACTTAAAAACAACCTCACAAACATTTTTTATAGAGAACAATCCACCGATATCAAGATCTTTACACTGCCATAAAAACCATCTCTCCTTAATGACTGGCAGATCCCTGAGCGCACTGTGGAGGGGAAGATATAAAGGCTAAGATATGTTTCAAAAGTAGGAAACATTGATTTAAAAAAGGGCTACACCCTCTTTATGGAGGGCAAAATAAATCTAGTTTAAAGAAATGGAAAAATAATTTACCTATGTAACTACAATCTACATTAATCCTCATGCATCTGAAATGCTATCCTTGGAGAAGCTTTATATTACTAACATTTCTCCCTCTAGACCTGCAAACTCACAGCATAAATAGAGCATTGGAAGTTGTCAATCATAAACTTAAATATAGCTCCAGGCTGTCAGGTCTCTTGTTCCCATGGGTAGCAACATCCAAACCTACCTAATGGGGCCTTTGCTGTTACACTCTTTTTTGGAAAACAGTTGTGTTATCTCATAATTTACTACAAATACTACTCTTTGGTTCTATGAATCCAGAAGTATATAGCAAAAAGCCAGGACGATTTGAACAGGTGGAAAGTCATGAATGAGCCAGGCACAGCCGAAGTCACCACAATGTACGCACGTTTTGTTTCTTCTTTTGATTTTCCAGAAACCTGAATGCTTTTTGGATTATCTGGTTTTGCATTTCCTTCCTAACAGACATTCTCTGATCTTTTATCAATATAAAGTGCTTAGGAAGGACTAGAAAGAGAGACTATTCCTGTATTCCTAGAAATAAGTAGGAAACTAAAAATACAAATGAAGTCATCATCTCGAGTACAGATAAAGACGAAACAGATGCTTATTAATTAAGTGTGGGCAGGTGATGACAGGCACCCTGCCACACTGCACCAGCCTCGAGGATGCTGTCGACTCTCACCCAGCCAGACCAATGATTTATTAGGTAACAGACTCTTCATGCACTAAAAAAGATGTCAAACCAAAAATAGGGAGAGCTGAGATTCCCAAACTCTGAACACTACTTAGTTTATTGTTTACTTGCTAAGGAATAATCTGACTTTCATGTTTAAATTTTATAGACACTGTAGTTCATTTTTTTACTCAGCCATAAATTTTCTGACTAAAATGTTATGCATTAAGTTTTGTGAAAAAAAAACAACACAAAACTTGTTGGGGCTGGGGAGATGGCTCAGTGGAATAAACGCTCAGTGGCAAGCACAAGGGCCTGAGTTCAATCCCGGTTCCGAAAAAAAAANTGTGTTATATATCATGACAAGTAGATAGACAGCAGCCTTCAAAGCATGGAATCTCTTCAAAATGTGTATAAGAGCAGCTAGTACCTGGGGAGAAAGTACCAGGCTCAGAGACACAGAAGAGCCCAGGACAAGACAAGTCTGCTAATCTATGGTTCATGACAAATCTGCATCAGGCTGCAGTTTTGAAAATGAGAAAGAAATTTTAAAACGCTGTTTGTAAGGCTCTGTGATGAGTGACTCATTCCATTTTGAGCTTTCACTTCAGATTAGTGACATTTGACAGTTAGTCAACATGAATATGGCTCATTAGTGGAATGCAGTTAATTCGACAGTGTTTCTCCCCTGCACCTTTGCTCTCCCCATAAAATCGGATTCAGCAACACTGATTGACAGTTGATCCTTAGTTTCCCAAGTTTTGCAGTATTTTTTTTCTTTTCATGTTGTTATAGCTTCCTACCTCACTTTATTATCTGTACTATATGATTTACTTAGATTTAATTTTCAGGAGTACACAGAGCCCTTATTTTCATCTTTCAATTATTTTACTTAAAAATAAAAGACAAAAGTTCTTCAAAGAGAATGAATGGTAATGCAATGCAGAGATGCAAGTACAAACTAAACAAAGAAAAAAAATGCTCACATCAATGATCAAAGAAGGCAAAGACAATTAATGTTGATGTGTTTATTCTTCCTAAATTAGAGAATATGATAAGCCCAAAGCAGCTATGACACTTTGTTTCAATTAGGGTACATAAACTCCACTTTCTTAGAACAAATAGCCATCAGTACCAACAGGGAAACCCATAGGAAAATGTTTACCATGTCTCCCTACGGTAAATTTATGATAAAATTATAAAAGATGCAAAATATTCATTTATGCAAAAGTTGTCAAAATTTTTCTAAAAATAATTTCTAAATACTAATTTCTAAGATATCTATTTAAAATGAATTGACTATTCAGTTGACCTTCTGTCATTAAAATTCAATTGTGTGGAAAAAAAACTCCACAAAAATACCATATACAACTTACTGGGATTCACCAATTGATATTTAAGACAATGATACCCATTGGCCAATTCCACCTACACATATAGCTCCTCAAATCTAGAAGGAAGACAGACAAGCAGAAAGCTCTGGAGAAAATAAAACACGATGACATAAAAACTTAACCAAGGCATTTTATTAGTTATCCATAATATAGAAACAATGGGGACCAGGAAATGGCTGAATAGAATAAGCACTTGCCTCGCAAGTGAAAGGGCCTGAATTCAGTCCCCGGTTCTGCCAAAAAAGAAAAAAGAAAGAAGCAATGACTGTTTATTTATAAATTAATACTGAAGGCAAAATGCTAAGAACAGTATACTAGCCACTTAGTGGACAAATCAAGCAACAACTCAGTATTGGATTATGTTTTTAAACCTTCTACTTCCTCTGAGGTCTTGGTGGACATTATTTTGGGAATTTTAGTGGAGTTACTCAGGTCATGGTAAGGTGATGACTGGCAACTTTCACACTTACAAGTAATCTGTAGTTATCCATGTAAATAACTACTAGCTCTTGCCCCAGGCTGAGCATGTGAAGAGCAGCAACATATTTTTCCAGGTTTGTAAGTTGAGAGCTGATTCTGTTTTGTTAGATAAACCGAGCTGCACATGACATCAAACAGATAAATGACCAGAAGTGAACACTTGCTGAAATAAATGATAATACATTTGAAAGACACAGAATGCACTTCCGTAATTACAATATGAAGGCATTTATCTTTATATTTAATATAGTTTGGAGAAGGAGGAGACCAGTAAAAGTGAAAAATGAAAACAGCTGCTGCCTCAGGGTAAGTAATTAATTTCTCCATTTTCTTTATTTGTATTATAATGCCATCTGTGGGAGAAATAGAAGTCCAGAGTAACAGAAATAGCAGCTTTTGATTAACTGCCTGAAGAGTGCTTCAAAGTCAAAAACCTAAAATTTCAAAACAAAGAAGAATAACACATCTTCAAGGGCACTGCTTCCGAGGACAAATCCAGGATAATGAAAAGTTTCACGCATGACTTAGACAATACTAGTGTTTCCAAGATGATTTTATCAATTTCAGACATTGGGCAGCCCAGCCATAGCCGCCCCGGGAGACGTGGGTCTTGAGTTGGGATCACAGACAAAGCAATGAGGCGTCACACGCTTCTGTCCCTGTTTGTCACTCCATACACAGGCTGCCAGGTGGATCCTATGCTTCTGCGGCTGCTCTTTTTCTGCCAGTGGAAATAGCAGAACACACCGGAACACACATTAAGGATGCGTCAGGCCAGGTTCTACATATCTTGCTGAAAGCTGCAATGAAATTGAAGGAGTAGAACTCGGGGAGCTACTCCACACAGGGCTTACCGGACGAGGGCCACAGCAGTGGCTGTCACATTCCACCTGGGAACTAGAACTCTGTAGTAGGTACCTGGTACCATTCTCTCCGTGATAACTTTAGGCATTGTCACAGCTCTGACACTCAATATGACTATAAATCATAAGTCCACAGCGCTGTCAATGAAAGCATTGCTTAGTCATTTGGAGAAACAAACAATAGGCCAGAGAAAAGAAGTCGTAAAACAGACCACATCGAAATTGGTATCAAAGTGTTAGAGGAATGCTAAATATAAATACATGGGAAAAAAATACAAGAAGAAAACAAGGATGATAAAGCCTATTACAACAAGATAGAACATTATGTATGTGCACGTTCTCATCAGCATGAGGGCAATATTAAATAATAAATTTATATGTATTGTCCTATTTCTTTCTATATAGCCCTTATAATATTGAGCCTAATAAAATGACTTCCTGTAATTCGAGCATTTGAGATATTTAATAAAATAGTTAGATACAGAATTTTTATTCGCATTCTGCATTAAAATAAGCATCTGTTATCCCTTTCTCATTTTCTAGGTTTATGCTATTATTTTCTTCTTTAATGAGGTCACCACTGATATACTTTGTTCAAAACATTTTACCAGCTTTCTACTGCCAAGAGGCAGATAGGGATTCCATGGCTGAACTTGCCAGAGGGTCAAGTGAGGCTTCTCCCTCAGGAATGACAAGCCTACTTCTGTAAGCCCCTCCTCTTCTCCCTCATGGTTTCACTGATGGCACGTCTGAGATTATTAGGCAACGCCAGCAGATGTGTGTGACAGAGTTATTTATCTCAGACAGTCCCCTCAGGAATGCAACGAAGTTATTATTAGAACTTTGCACAAAGTGCATCCTACCTTTCTTTATTAGGAGTTACTCTTTAAGGCACTGTTTGACTTCTAAAAAGATATAACAAAGAAGGACATGCTAAAGTGATAATATACTTTTGGCACCATAGAGAGTTAAACCCATTATATTATGAAAGGTGTCATTTTCTTTTCTATTCTGTCTTTAAGCAAACAGATTATTTGAAATTAGGATACTGAATTTGATTCACTAGATGGCACTATCAAAGTATTTCTAAATCCCTTCCCTAAGTTATGCTCTGGTGTTAAAGAAATAAAATAGCACTTCAATTTCCATGTACCTAAAAATTACATAACATCAAATTTGACACTTGAATGTTGACTTTAAAGTGTCACTGAAACAACCAACATGTCACAAATTAGCTTTCAGGACTGCAAATCCACAGAGAGAAATACGATATTTCTTAAAGAGTTTCTCTTCCTCTCTTCAGCTTTTAAAGAATTTCAAATAAAACTTCCATGGGAAAGGCTATGCGTGTATGTCTTGTCAAATTAACAACAACAGCAGAGAATGTGAATTGCAAATAGCACTGTTTGTGCTGGCCTTTTGTTGTCTACAGTACCAAGGTAGCTGTGTGTGCGGTGGGTAAGAGCAAAAAGCATAGAGTCCATGGTAATGCTTCTGCCACTATTTAATATAATTTTAGCCCTGTGTCATTATTCCATGGGGAAAAATGAGTTTAAGCTTTACCAATTTCATGTCTAGTATATATTACTTACAAAAATGGAGCAGTACATGATCTTTGACCTCTGTTTCATTTTCATTAAAATGCTTGCAACGAAGACCTCAAGGGTTGTTGTGATGTTGGAGGTGATGGCGAGGCAATATAAACATAAGCTACAGTAAGAATTGATGAGTATTTTCCAAGCATATTGATTAAAAGTGTGTTGACAGTGCTAAAACTAGATGAGGAGAGATTAAGTAAATGAGTTAAAAACATATGAGAAAATAAATAGACTTAGGGACGAGATCCACTTTGCGTGCTGAGAACTACTTGCCTCTCAGGAAAACTCAGGAAATGTTTTAGAGGAATGAGCTGTGCGTGCAGCTGATCCGTGTGCCTCCCTGGCCAAAGCTTTCTGTGAATCTTGTCGTCGGTTCCCTGGTCCCTTTCCCTGCCTGACAAGTGTATGCACGTAACTGAGCACAGAAGAAGTGGAAGCATCAAGCGTGCAAATTTTCATCTTGTGAGTTTGCGAATACAACTGCTAGCACGATGCGGAGAGCAAGGCATCCTGTTTCCTTATGCCATCTCATGGAAGTGTGCGGGCTCATTTGTTAAGTCAGCTTGACTCTCTAACAAAACTGACTAATATTGATATTCTTTTTAAAAATTTATTTATTTTTTGTACAGGGTCTCACTATGCAGCTTGGACTCATAGTGATCTTCCTGTTTCCTGCCTCACTAGTGCTGGGCTGATATTCTTTATTTCAGTTGAGAATAGCAGAAGCTACTTCCATTTTAGACATCATATGGTTCACATAAGAAATTATGAGACAGTCATAGGGCACAAATATATCCAAATGCCGTTGCTGTGAGTAAAACTCTGGCGGCATTGTGCATAAGTCCTAGTTTCATACACTTCATAGCTCCCAGTTATCCCCAATATTTTTGTTTTTATTTCATCATATTTGGAACACCTTTGAGGTGGTGCAGACTTCAGTGTTCATTCCTGTTTAGGTATTTATATTTTTAGCATATTGTTGGGAAAAAGGACTCTACATAGCTGTAGGATTCTTTTTTCTCTACTTTGATTCCTTAACTCCACAGTATTACTGTAAATGATAAATCTGTATCTCCAATAACTGGTTCATGTGTGTGAAAAAAGTATTTGTTTCACCTATGCACTTGTCTTTCATTTGAAGAAATTTTAATGGTGCATTAGGCTTTAACTGTATTTTTTTTTTCTTTTTGGTCTGGAGAATAAAACTAGGGCCTTCTCAAGGAGGATCCTCTCTAAGCCTTTACTTCTGGGAGAAGACTAGTGTGAACATTCTTGTATTACAGAATAAAGGACTTGGATCTAATGCCTTCCTCCAAAGTAATTCTAATTTGGTTATTTAATCTTGGGATGTCTATAGTCACTTGAGCTTTAGCCCATGGTCAGTAAAGGGAGAAATTCCTCACGCCATATTTTGGAAAGCAAGTGGAATATTAGCATTGCCTCAAATGGTAAAAAGCTAAATCCTACTCTAATCTTAAAGCATATTCTTGCCCTCTCCCCAAATGTTTCCTTGCCCTTAACAGCCATCTGAACTTTCTAAAACTCCAATGCACAAGTGCAACACTGGAATTCCAAGAAGACTGGGCATGGGCCATAAATGAAAATAAGTTTCTAAAA
The DNA here is from genome assembly GCA_002564285.1 of Tympanoctomys barrerae. Lineage (NCBI taxonomy): Eukaryota > Metazoa > Chordata > Mammalia > Rodentia > Octodontidae > Tympanoctomys > Tympanoctomys barrerae. The sequence continues at coordinate 8,128 of NDGN011487314.1, forward strand.
CACCCTCAAATGTGAAAAGCTTTCTGCTTTTGCATCAGTTCTCACCAATAGTTCTTTTTTCCATGTGCCAGTGGATAAACCCAGGACCTTTGCACTTAATTACATTCCCAATCCTTTCTCTACCTCTGTTTTTCTGATTATTATGAAATAGGTACTTATTAAGTCACCAAGTTGGGAGACTGGGCTACAACCTGTGATCCTCCCAACTCTGTTTTCTAAAGTGTTGGAATAATAGTTGGGCATCACCATACCTGGCTTTAGAGACAATAATCTGATATTCATGGAAATGAGCAAACAAGTTTTTTTAAAAATATGTATTCTATAGATTAAAATATTTTGAGTATTTATGTATAATACTCATGTTATGTAGGAAAAGTTTGAGTTGTAATACCAATTGGCTTCCTAATATTTACTGCATAATTTCATCAGACATTTATAATGAGTATGGACATTGTTACAGAAGCATGCATTATATTACTAGAAGAGTTATTGCTGTTCCTGATGAGGGAAAGCTTTCAGATGACCAGGAACATGTACATGGAGGTAATATCAGATAGTCTCCCACATACTTTGAGCTTTATTTTCCTATAAAGTGGCTGATGCTTTGGGTGAATACGGTATTGCGGAAGTCAGGAGGAAGCAGGCAGAAATGACTCCGCTGCTTTCATGATGTAATCACGAGATTGTCATAGGCACACATCTTCTATCATGCTAGCTGCAAACAACACTAAGAAGCTTTTTGTGAAAATCAGATATTACAAGACAGATGACAAATTGAGGCTTGCAAAAAGATAATTTTTGAAAAGAGCACAGAATCATACCTAGGCCGACTGAATGTGCAGCCAAAGAACAAGGCACTATGAAGATGACTATATGGGTTTAAGAAAAGTATTCCAATGAATGAAGAAAGGCAAATCCTAAACCTAAAGGATGTGTTAAGTGTCTTAGACATTTCAAAGAGTACAAATGGATTCTAAAGTATGAAAAGATACTCAAACAAGAGAAAAGTAATTTTAAACCAGGGAGATGCATTTTGAGTGTACCAGCTTGGCATATTTTTGTAAAGTCTGATGATATTCATCTAGGAATACAGAACAACAGGTGGCTCTCATACAGGACACTGAGAATGAAAACCAGAAAAATGACTTTTTGTCTTATTACTAGTATTATTTTAATAATGTGTTTAATACAGGATCTCACTACACAGATCAGACTCATAGTGATCCTCTTGTTTGCAACCTTCCAAGCGCTGGGCTTACAGATGCATGTTCCCACACCCAGTATCAATTGCTGACTCAGCGCTCTCCAGGGGTGGAGCTGGCGTGGCATGGCATGCCAGGGATTGAACCCCAATCCCTGCGTCTCCCTAGCCAGGTGCTTTAAACCACTGAGTTATCTGGCTGGTGCTAAAATGGCTTTTTAAATAAAGGTAATGTTAGTATAAAGGAAAAATCGGTTATGCTTTCCTTTAAAGTGTCCCTGAGTTTTGCATTCATAATGCTTTCATTTTGCCTTAGAAAACATTTTCTTAGTGTCAGTGGTATTAAGAGTTGGGTCAGAAAATTATTTGTTATGAAGTAATGTCCTCTTCACTGAAGGATGTTTAACAATGTTCCGAGACTGTCATGTTTTGGAATTACTTTTATTTTTCTGCAATAGTCATTTTTTCTTCAAATGTTTCTTAATTTTATGCATTTTGATATTTTTAGTATTAAACACCTAAGATTCAATTTCATTAGGCATTCTAATATTGACAGCTTCAACTGTTTATGAAAAACAAGCCTATCTGAACATTCATTATATGTTTATTGATATATACATACATATATATGGGAATTATCCCTAAAGAATTACCCATGTCTTTAATTCCTGATACATTGTTTAGCCTTGTTGCAAATAAAGAGATGATGTCAAATTATGGGGACACTAATATAAAGGCATATAATTCTGCTTCTCTTTAAATCCATAGCTATAATAAATGCTTATAATACTGACTGTAGCATACAATGTATTTCTGGTCACAATAGAGCCTCCAATATGGTTTTTGTGTATTTGAGCCCCAAATCCTCATGTAGTCATTGAGGTGCAATTCTAGAGTCTGTGATTAATTCAAGAACCAAGGGTGGGATTATGGGTCTGCATACTGCTGGGATTATGACTGAGTACTTCTGGGATTATGGCTGTGAATGCTATACCCAGCCTAGAGCAGAGAGCCTGAATAGCAACAGAAAAAGAGACAGGCAGACTTGCTCTCTGTAGCCAAGTTGCTACTACTCCTCCCTTTGCCCTTTTGCTCTTTGCTGCCACCATGAACTGCTGCCCTCTGCCATGTGCCTCTCTGCCCTGGAGCCAGCTGAGTACGGACTGAAATGTCCAGTAACTATGGAGCTAAATATACCTTTCCTTCCTTCATTTTGAGTGTCGGGTATTTGTCCACCCAATGAGAGAAGAACAACTGAGACAGCCTCCTTCAACTTTTTCTGATAGCATTAGAAGTACAATGCCAAAACTGCCTTTGATTTTGCTTCATTAGTTCTTGAACCCTGGTTAGCAGAGATTTGGTGTGCAAACATAGCCTTATTTTTCTCAATTTTATAATCAAACACTGAAATGAACATATTCATTACAAGAATGGAAGTGTTTTATTCATTCAAATTCTATCTTCAATGCAATTATTTATTCCTCAGGTAGTTTTCTATTCCTTCCTCCACTGGATCAAAAAATGAAAATTCACAGATAAATTCCTCATATAGTTGCTTCTTCTTTGTTGAGAATGGCCAGGCGATATTAATCTTACTATTCACTACTGCAATATAGTGTAGATGTTTTTATTTTCATTTAATGTGTTACCTTGGTTCACAAATGCTTTTGTTCCCAAACATTTTGGTTCAAAACTGAAGTACTTGGCAAAACTCTAATATTTTTTCATTTGCAGAATTCAGCACTAGGTGACAAACATGCCCGCCCCAACATTCCTGCACTGCATGAACTTAAACATGTTTTCCAGAGTCACGAATTCTGTTTGTTAAGAGGTGTTTGTGACTTTATTGTTCTTTACTTCTATTAAATACTCCAGTGTGATCAAGAAAAATTTTATTACTGAAATTGGCTTTCCAAACAAATTTTTGCATTATGAACAATGCTAATATAAACTGCATTTGCTTTTGAAAAATTTCATATGGTTTGGACTTAAATTTCACTCAGATACTGGTAGGACTGGTGGAAGCATTATAGTTTTCTGTCTTTTTCCAGACCAACACATGTCGCCAAGATTAACCTGAAAGAACATCAGAAGGCAGCTCAGGTTATGCCGCAGTCCTTAAAACAGCAGAGTGAGTAATTCATTCCTCCCCGGGTGCGCGCCTGGAGCAGTGGCGTTGACAGAAGGCAAGGATAGTTCTGTTGTGCTTTTCTTAGCACGGAGGACAGAAAAGTGGTCACAGCACTTTTACATTTATCTATAAATAGGCTCAAAATATTTCTCAAAATAATCACCGCAGGAAGCCACCACCTATTCACTTCACTTGGTGCTGGAGATTTTCAAATTTGCCTTCCTCAATCTTGAAGAAAAAAGTCAGAGGCACTCACGTGGGGCTGGAAAGCCTTCCTGGCAAATCGAGTCACACGTCCATGGGAGCCAGAGGTGACATTTGAAACCACACTCCTCAGACAGGACTATCACATCTGCAGGCCAATTAACCAACATACACTCCACCTAAAGGGACATAAAGGGAGTGACAACTTCCAAAAGACTGTGATTGAGAAAGCAGAGCAACTTGGAGAGCTTTCAAGGTGCTCCGCTGGCCTGGCTGTGCTGCAGGGCCGAAACACCTTCCTAGCAGCTAGCTGGTGGAAAAGCTGATTATTTTCCCAAGATGCTCAAATGCAAGTCCACCGATAGGATGGACCAGCATACACACAAATCCTGGGGTAGCATGCTATTTTAATTTTTTCTTAACATATATATTTAGTTATTTGCATGAAAGAGGCATTAATTAACATTCTATTGTATTAATGGACATTTTTTCTGTTTAATTAGAAAAGATGAAAACTTTGAGAGCTACAACTTCTGAAAGTAGGCTTTGCAAACTTCTGGACACTCTGGGCCGGCCAGATAGGTGAGCAGACTAAAGTGCCTGCTTAGGAAGAGCACATGGCCGGGGATGGATGGCAGGGGTGCTGTGCCAGCCCCACCCCTGGGGTTTGCTGAGATGGCTACTGAGACTGCGGGTGATGGCACACACCTGTAATCCTGGAGTGTGGAACGGTGAAAACAGGAGAATCACTACGGGGCTGATGTACATAGTGAGACCCTGTAGACCCTGTCCTAAGTGCAGAAAACAACAATTTCTGGGCATTCTGTTCTTCATAGGACATACTAAAACTACACTTTTAAATAGCACTAAAATGTAATAGAAACTAAACTCAATAAAAGATAACAAAATATTCAAATAAAAAGTGCATTTCTCTATATTTTCCTCTGTGATCTGTACTTGCATTCTCTTCCCTTTTAAGAAGCAAGAGCTGGAAAGAAATAGTTAAGTTTTTCTGTCTTTGAGAATATGGGTCATAGAACAAAAGATTTTAATTATGCAGTATGTGTATTAGAGTAGTTTAAATTTAACATTTACATTTCTAGCTTTTATTATTTTAATTAGGCAGTGAGTTTGATAAAACTTATTCAGTATAATCTCTGTGTATAGAGGCTTTCATATGCAAGGTCAAATACTTGCATTTCATTCTTAAAGACATACACTATAGAGATTTAGAATGACGTGAATCTGCAGAGATGGCACCAAAGTCTGTAGTCCAACTCTATTCACAGGATGCCTGGAGTTGAACTTATGACACTGACTCATGCAGCCATGTCTAGAACCTTCTTCACCCTTCCACTATTTACTTCTGGCTGTGGATTTTTATGATTTATAACATTTTTCTTATTGTTTTCAGTATTGTTTGAACTGTTCATGATAGTCATCTATTCATTACAAAATGGTAAGATAATTATAAAGCAAAATCTTACAGATAATACAGTTGGGATGCTGCTTGACATAGTTATTTATATGCAGGGAATGCATTGCAAGTAAAGAAAATATTTTGCTGTTTTTTATTTACCACTCACCTTGTGCTAATAACAAACTGGGACAACCCCTGAAACTAGGACAGCACATGAAAAAGCCCCACTTAAAAAATGATTTGAGAGGCTGTTGCTTTTCAATCAAAGATATTTCCAAATAATAACATAGCGGAAGTAGAGTAGTGATATCCTGTAGGCATCTTCATTTATCTCTCAGGTGACAAAAATGATCATAATGGGCAGAGGTGTAAGGACATTTGATCTCTGCTATCCAAATGGACTCTCCAATAAATAAAATACTCAGCAGCATGTATGCCTTTGTAGATAAGGTCATTTAAGAAGAGAGTATTTCAAGCAGCCTGCCGCCAATTTCACTACATGTTTTCTCAGCATCTGGCTAGGCATTCTTACATGGAAATATAGTTATTGCCCGCCTAAGTCTGACTGAAGATGCTTTTCTGCAACTTGAGATTGGGAGCTACTCTGTGCTTATGCTGAAATCATGGTCATTTGCTTGGGTGCCTCACTACCTGATTACTGTCCCAGCAAAGGGATACAACAAATTTCAGCAATAACAAGTAACAATAATTTTAGCTTAATTGTGTAGAGTTAACACTTTGAGGCTTAAAAGTTGGAGGGAGAGTTGCTGGTGGTGGTGTGGTAATCTTTTAGTAAAGGTGTTCTTAACTAACTTACTTTTTGATCTATTAATCACATAACTTAAAAAATATTTAACTTTTTAAAGGTTAATATTCTAGCTTTTTCATATATAAATATCACAAGTAATTCTAAATCTCTATTCATCTAGCGGTAACTTAATATTCTCATTATACTGTGTAGCAAAGTATTCTTAATTTGACATTTAAAAATTGCATTTAATTTCTCTTGTTTTAATCTTTGAGAATTAAATTATTAATCACAGAGGGTTGAAAAATTGTGAACAAAGCCAGACAGACCTTTCAAATGAAAATGAATTTAGTTATTTGGATGTAGCAGAATAGCAATATGTTCATACACATTCTGGTCAGAAATACAATCTATGCTTACTGTGTATTACAATTTAGTAAACCAGAAAGGCCATACCTTTATTTTCACAGTCAATTTGATCAGCAAAGAAAAACTTCAAGCATACATCATGATTCAGATATTAATGGCAAGTATGATTAATAACATGGGAGTTTTCTTTGCTAAGTTATGAGTACTTTCCAAGGAATATATGCCCCTCTGAAAATATTTATAGGCCAGCCAAATAGTGGATTAAAGTCCCTGCAAACAAGCACAGGGGCTAGGAGTTCAATCTCCAGGCTTGCCGTGCTGGCCCCAACCCCGGGGGCACACTGAGATGGCAAATGAGACTGGGTATGGTATTGTACACCTGTAATCCCAGCACTTGGGAGGCTGTAAACAGGAAAATCTCTATGAGTCCAATCTATTAGTGAGATCCTGAACATCCTGTAGACCCTTCCCTAAAATACAGGAAAAAAAAAAAGAAAGAAAAAACGAAAATATTTACAAATAGCATTGCCCTTTCCTCTTTCCTGGTTCTTATGATTTAATCTGCTACAAAAATAGAAGTAATAACTGCAATTTCACAGTGGCCTGAAAAGAAAAAATTCACATTTTCTTGGTTTTAATTTTTGCAGTTTTATTAGTGCATGTTTTCAGTACATAATATTAGTGGCCCTTCCTTGTGTGGTGTTGGCACGCGCACCTAATGGTTCAATTTCTTTTCCCCTTCTCTTTGCTCCATGTCTTCATTCTGTTTGCTTTTGAGAAAATCTATCTTCTTACTTCCTATTATCTTTTAATTTGATCTTTATTTATAATTTTGTTATAAGAAAAAACACAAAGTATTTCAAGTTGTGTGTTGTATTTATTTCCCTTAACTTGATGGGCTCAAAGTGTACCAATTTTCCTATAAAATTTTCAAGTTTGTCCTTCTTTCTGACAGATTAGTATATGTCATGTGTAACTGTCACGTTTTCTTTACCCATTCAGATATTGACAGATATAGAAGCTGCTCCCAAGACTCAGCTGTCATGAGTTGTGCTGGCATCAACGTGGGCATGCAAACTCCACTGCAATGTGATTCGCGGTAGCTCTTTTCTGATGTACTTCCTGCAGTGATTCTCAACAGTTTGAAAAGCATGCTTTGTCCAACCCTTCTCATTCCTAGCCTTAGACTAAGGGAGGTTACACAGGAGATAGTATATCAGTGTCTCTTGGATAACTGAATATACAAGTAGGCTGGCACAATGGCTCAGTGGTCTAAAGCACCTACTTGGAACAAGCTTGGCAAAGCACAGGGACCATGGTT
>NDGN011487316.1:0-7500 GCA_002564285.1 Tympanoctomys barrerae
CACTAGGAAGAATGTATGCAATGTGTTAATTATTGAAACTGTCTCACCAATTTGGTTTGAAACCATCTCCTCGTTATTTATTTATCAATAAAATTATGGAAAAAAACATTAATGGTCCCCCCACAGACCAGGTAGGCCTGCAAGATTAGCTCTCCCCCAGCTTGTTCCAGCCAGTGATCACTCTCCCTAAAAGATCCTATAAAGACACCTGTCCATGCTTTGCTTGCTGCTGTCTTGCTCTGCTAGAAAGCCAGCCTGTTTGATGCCCCCAATAAACTGATTCAAAAATAAATAAATAACAGAATTCTTCATAAAAAGAAAAATAAATCAGGTTGTTCTAGACAATCTGATGTTAGACAGTCCAAATCTCAACTGAGTCTCCCTCAGGCTTATAGAGGAAAAAAAAGTCCTTTTCGTGGGCTGTGCCTCTGTGGACTCCGACGATAGCTCTGGTGTGATGAACAAATTGGTATGTAGATGCTGGAAAGGCAATTACACTTACTGACTGCTCAGTAGATGCCAGACACTGTTGACAGCACCATACACTATCTTGTTCAACCTCAATAACCTATTTTCTAGATGAACAGACGGAGGCCCAAACTTAAGAAACTTGCTCAAAGTCATTGCTGGCAAAAGAAAGAAACAAGAACCAACCCTGGCTTGTCTGCTTCCAAAGCACCTCTTTCTGACCATCCTGTTCTTCTGCTTCAGAGGTAAAGGCTGGCACAGTCTTAGAGGTACCTTACCTTCAGAGGTAAAGGCTGGAACAAGCTGGGGAGAGCTAATCTTGGCAGGCCTACCTGGTCTGTGGGGGGGGGGCATTAATGTTTTTTTTCCATAATTTTACCAACTTGGTAAGACTGGATTCACAAATGAAAACTGGTAGGTGCACGGTGATGGGGTGACAGCGCCACATCCCTCAGGGCTGAGGTCAGCACAGCCAGTGAGTCAACTTCCAGCATGGCTAAGGCATCCACAGGTATACAGAGAACTTCTGGGGTTCCCTCCTTCTACTAATCCATCCACTTTCCAAACTAACGCTTACAAGAGTTCTTTTTTATAACTGCAAAAGAAAATGTACAAAATGTAGACACCCCCTAAAGAGAAAATACTAATTCTCCCTCCTAGACATAGTCACACTTGGTGCAGATTCCCTATTGCTTTGTTTCCTCCTAGGGAGTTTACAGTTTCTTAGGTAGAAAAATATTATTTTCTCTGTGCTTAGTATTTTTTTCCTCAATGAATATGCAAACCCATCCAAATTATGGATCATATCCTTCCCATAAAGAGATGTCCAGACTATAATCACTGGGGTAGGCCATTCTCTAAACGTTAGATGTTAGGTTTTTCTCTCTCTGTGTGTGTGTGTGTGTGTGTGTGTGTGTGTGTTACCAGGGATTGGACTCAGGACCTTGTGCTTGATAGGCAAGCGTTTATTCTACTAGGCTATCTTCCCGGCCAAGATGGTATGTTCTCTTAAACACCTTGCCATCTCATGTGACTCCACAGAGGTAAAACATGGAGCTTGTTTAGTCCCACGTGGTGAGAACAGCCCCAGCTGGCTGAGAATTAAAGAGTAAAGAGGCCCTGAGTCTGGCTGCAAATGTTCAACCCTAAACACTAAAATGTAACAGAGTTCTTCCTACTAGCCCAGGACCCACAGATCTCCCAGCATTCTTTGAACTTTTCTTTTTCTTACTTTTTAAACAGAAAAAAATCTAACATAAAACTGCTGAGATCAATTTAATTATGTACACATATAAAAATAATCATGAAATGCCTTTGTTTTCTTGGGTGATTTCAGGGGGTGGTGGTGAAGAGAGGAACTATATATGGCTGAAAGATGGAAATAATACTTCAGCCTAGAGCAGCGCAGGTTTTACATAACTGGGGCTGCTGCTCTTTGCCTGGCCCTGAGAAGGGTGTGATGAACACAATCTGAAATCAATACCAGGGAACAGTTACTGCATCTCAATATTATTTGCTGAGATGGGCTGCTAGAAGAAGAGTAGGGGAAGAGCTTTAACGAAGCCCTCCACAGCCGTGCACAAAGGGAGGTCAAATAACTATCAGCCAACCAATCCCATTGTAAGTAGTAAAAATGATATAGTCGATATTATTAAATAATAAGTTAGCACTGCTATTGAACTTCCTCATGATCTGGGCAGCGTCTGGCTGGAAATGAATGAGGCTGCTTTCTGATGTCTTTGGGGGCAAATGTTCAGAAACACAAACATTTCCAAAATGTGGTGGCAGACCAGTGTTTCATATATACAGTGAGCCACAGGAGCAACTTAAGAGCAGGGCCTGGGACCTTCCATCTCCAGAAAGCAACAATCTTTCTCTTTCCTGGATGGACAACTGTTCTGAGGACCACCAAAGCTGCATGCTTTAGAACTAGACTGTTCCTGGATGAGAGAGGCTGGACCAGCTCAGAGCTTTAAAAAAAAAGGCCCTGCTTTTCAGCTTTTCTCAGCTCAAAACCTAGACGTTCACTTGAAAAGATGATAGGAGAGAAGCAAAAGAAGAAGCAATGGAAAAAGAAGAACAAGAACATTTCAACAGTGGAGAACTGACATGTTCAGAGTATTATGGGGAACATCTCTGAGCCAACGATGTGTTCTTGGCTGCTGGGGTTCACTGGGCCAGCTGGGGGTGACAGAGGCAGGTGCTGTGAATGATAAATTTAAAACAAGATAGTCTAGTCAAAAATGCCTATGAAAGCAGCAAGCTCTAGTTATATCTGCAGCAGGAAGAAGAATGAGAAGGGAAAAAACAACAAAAAAGCCCAGAGGAATGTGTAAAACTGAGTGACAGCCCGTCGGCAAGACTGCAGTCGCTGTTCTGACCTGCATTTAAACACAGAGCTGCTTAGCCTTTCGAACACCCAAAGTTGGCTTCCTTGTTTGCATTTCATAGCAACTACTATAGAAAGTAAACAAGAACCTTTGGTGAATTATTTAGCATACAAATAAACCAGCAAAGAAGGCTAAGTAGGCCTCTATGAACTAACTGGATTGAAATATTCATCTGTAAATAACCCTCCAATCTGGTGCTTTCACGTACAAATACTACATGGAACATTAGACACAACTAGCTTCTAGGGATATTTAGGCTCACTAGAGAGCAATTTTTATGTCTACTGGCATCTGTGGGTAGTGATATGGACTGACTGTTAATATAACCAACATAAAATTTATGTGAACACTCACTGAAATAGCAACACACTGTCAGACAGCTGGTGGCTGATGCGGAGCACATGCGGATTTTATATGCACTGTGTAAACTAACCTTTGCAATAAAGATTTAGCAGGTTTATTAGTTTAGGAAATCGCTATAATTAAGGATAATTCATAATGGCTGCTTATCCACTCTCCAGCAATAGCTAGCTTAATTTAGGCTCCATTTCTTTGAGCCATAAATAAGTGAGCTGCTATCTTCAGCACAGATGTGGCATTCAACCTGTTCATGTTGGCTGGTTTTTGCTTATGTGTTAATCAAAAGCATTAGTAGATAAGACTCTAGAAAGCACAAGGGTTGAAACAAATTAACAAGAAATTCATAAGTTTTTTTTAAAAAAATCTACTCCAAAAAATGTAACCTCTCCTCCAGAGGTAAAACAATTAAAAATAAATAATCCTTTTAAACGTACTGAAGGAATTTTCATTTACAATCCCAAGGAAAGAGAAAGTGACAGAGCACTAACACTAATGAAGGCCAAAGAAATATGAGCATGACCTCTCTACAGTATTTCCATTTAACTGTGCATGTAATTAAAACCTGACCTTTGCAATAGCACACTCGGCTTCACAAGAACTTCCCGTTATCCAAGCCTCGGCTGCAGAGACAGGAGGCATCCACGGCACCATCTCAGCATTCTATGTAGGCTGCAAGGCAATGTGGCACTCTTGCTGCAGTTAGCCACTGTTTGTGCTGGTCCTACGCCTGCTGCTCTTCTATACATCTGGCGCCTCTCTGCAGTACAGCCCAGGACCTTGCAGGCAGCAGGCACGAGTCAGCAGAAGATAAGCAGTGCCAGGACCTGGCTCGGACTGTCGGAACCTTCGATGCCAACTAGCTGGCACACATGCACTAGGCGCAGGGCTAAGTCCTCCCTGGCTTGTATGGAACAGTCAGCCAAAGGAGAATTCCCCTCCCAGGAGCTCCCCCAGGGAACTGCAGTTTGATTGATGTGGGAATTTGGAATCATATTAAAGGTGAAGCTATATGGAGAGTTAAGATTAGCTTTGTTCTTGAGATTTTCATGATTGTGGAGTTAATCCTGGTGTAATGGAAAGGGTGTTGGTCTGAGTTGGAAGGTCTGAGATACATTCTCAGCTGTGTCACTCATCAGCTGCCATGTTCCCAAGAGAATCTTCCCACATGTAAGTCGAGACATCATCTGCCCGTCTACTGCTGCTGAGGACCTGGGGAAGCATTGCTCACAAAGGTCTTAAGGGACAGCATGAAGCTCCAACCCAGCCACTCACTAGTGGTAACACTCTAGACCCTAGTTTCCTCATGGTAAGGCAAGACTGAAAGTACCTGCCTTGTGTACCTTACCGTGTTACAAGGGTCGAGAGAAATATTATGTGCAAAAGTGGTTAGTACACTGGAAAGAGTTTTACCATGTCAGTTATTTGAACCAGGTGTCGTCCTGATAGCTTCCAGAGGTGCTACTGGAGCCTGTGTTCCAAACATACAGAAGTCCTCAGCGACATTCACATATGAGGGGTTGGGGAAGAAGACTTGGAGGACACAGGTGGCCCCAACTGTTGATGGGCATTATGCTGAGGGCCCTAAGAAAAGGTGGGACATTTTAATGTTTTTAAAAATTGCATTTTACCACAAAATTTTTTTTTTCTATTCCTGGAAAGGTATAAAGATGACTTAGTTTTCTCCATGAATAGCTTTACATGATGACAATCATGAGAGCCAGTGACAAGGTAATTTAAACTCTTCAGTAGGAATTTCTCTTCCAAGGCACGCTCATTGAGAAGCTGGGTTTGGAATAAAAATGACAGGAAATTAGCATCATTCAACACTTTTTATTGACATATTCTGGTATTCAGCGTTCTGACTTGTCCTGACTACCAACTTGGCATAAGCACAGAAGAACAGCAAACAAGCCGCCAAGGACAACAGCAGGGATGGTGTTAGCGCATGCCAGCCAGCCCTCCCTTCAGTGCTCTTGCCTTGTGCCTCATGTGGCCAGCCAATGGGAACAGGCAGAAGCTGTCCAGCTTCTGGGAGAATCCTTCCAAATGAGTAAGGAGCTACGCGGCCACAGAAAGGCCTGTGACTTGCATTTCATCACAAAGGCCCAGGAAGCAGCGTGACCTTAGGTCCCAAGTTAATAAAGGCAGCCACAGAGTCCCCTACAGCTGCTGGGACTCTGGCTATCTGGTGTGCTTACCTACCATTCTGTGATAGCAAGGGGCTCTCTCTCTTTAAATGCATGTCCAGGCCTATTTAATCAGGTGTGCACTGTGAGATTTATACTCCATTACACAAGTGTTCTTGGAAAAATAAAAATCTAGTGCTGCGAGTTGTAAAAGAGCGTTGGATCACAGAATGGGGGAGCAAGTGGGGTCAGGCAGCAGTGTAGCCTTCCCCATTCCAGCGTTCAGACTGAACATATTAGCCCAAAATGAGGAACATATTTATCAGGAAAATCTTTTATTCTTTTAAAATAGAGTTTCCTTTAGGAGTCAAAGTTCACAGGAACATTTACCATTCTGGTGCACAAATTGACATCTTTAATAAGGCTTCTTGAAATTCAGAATTTAAATCATAGTTAGAATCACAGGGTTAAAACATGTCAAACCAAGCACTGAGGGTCAAAAAAATAATGTTTTCATTACCGCCGAATTGCTTTAAAATATTCTCAGCCTCTAAAAATGATAAACTAAAAAAAAAAAAAAAAAGAAGCAGCTTAAAACTAACAAACAGACTCTAGGATTTTCTGAAGAAACATCTGGTTGCAAAATCTTACCTTGACAGGACAATGAATGTCTAAATGCATGGCACTGAAGTAGTAGTGCTAGTGAATAGCTGCGACAGTAGTAGCAGTCACAGTAATGGTAATAGTAGTTTAAAGTACATATAACTATTTGTGAGGAATGAGGGTTCCCGAAACACAAGTACTCTGTACTTGTAATAGCTCATGTACACTGGCAAAAGCCAAAGCCAAGGAACAGAGCAAGAGGACCAACAGGGAAAAAGGAGACTTATTGCTCCTATTTATTTTAAAATAGCATTATGTTAAAAACAGAATGAGGATTTGATAGATGGGTGTTTCACTGCTCCACACCCACCCATCTTATTAAGGCTAGCAATCTTGGTCACTGTTAGGGAAACACATGCTTCAGTATTGCTTTGCTCCAATTCTTACCTCTCCTAAACTAAACAGAAGACTTCGGGCTCATCCTGTCTGAAGGCTCTGGCTCTCGCATAATTACACTTACCTCTGGGGTCAAAGGAATATTTCTATGCAAAGGAAAGAAAAGAGCTTTAAATGGTGGTATAGAAGCTCCAGTCTTCTGTCCAACTCCCTGATATGGGCCAAGGAGGTTTTACTTTGACCATTCATATTTACTTTTCACTTCAAACGTGTTTTATAGCCTTCTAAGAAGATAAGAAAATATAGCTAGGTATTTATGATCCCGAGAATAATTTTTAAGAAGATGGTATAGTCTGTTTAATAACAGTGAATTCTAACTGTGAAATGGTGCTATTCAAATTTAAAGCCCAAGTAGGTCCAGCACTGAGCCTGTTTTTTAACTGATTTCCTTAGAATTCCTTCCACTGAAGCAAAGCAGATTCCTCACCAGAAATAGCCATCCTTTCTGGCATAAAAGATAAATATGAGACTCCTGCTTCTGTCTGCCCTTTGCCTGGTGCCACTGATATTAGCAGTGTAGCAGCAATATTTCGTTAACTATCATAACTTGCACTCATTTGATTTGCAGATGGGGACCCCTATTGGTATGAGGAAAATCCCAGGGAAAGTGGAAACTAGGCACAGCTTTCTTAACCCAATATGCTGAGCTTACCAACAAAAGTACATAGCATCTGTAGCTCTACTTCCTAAGGAAAAAATACAGTGCTGAAGCCCTCCCCTTCTACCTGTACCAACACACACACACACACACACACACACACACACACACAGAGGCTACCGCCTCCCAACAAGGCTCTGAAGTTAACCTCCTCGCACACCCTGCGGGGTGTGTGTGCACACGCGCACTTTACTCCAGCTGCCTGTGTCACCAGGGTTGCAGTCCATCTCCTTGCTGACAGATCACCGTGTTGGGCAGGATTTCCAATCCTTCATGACTATCTATTTGTCACTGCAGGTGAGTGGTGGCACTCAGCCTGATCCCCAGCCACTTTCACAGTTACTTATCTGTCTTTATGGATTCATCCTGTGTGTCAAGCCAGCGCATAACAGCATTACTGTCAGGGTGACAAAACTGTCCCCAGAGTGCCACAAATGAT
>NDGN011487316.1:12500-13648 GCA_002564285.1 Tympanoctomys barrerae
CCTTGTATGCCCATTGCACCCACGTGGCCCCTCAGTACTCATTGCTCACAGGTCCATGTGCCTCTCTTAGACCGAAAGCATCTTGAAGGCAGGGCCTTGCTTTATTTGTTGCAGTACCCTAAGCATTTAACACAGTTCCTGGCAAAGCTGACCGTCTCCATCCACTTACTGAATGAATATGTGAGTTGGTACAGGTAGTAATTGGGCAGTGTGCTCATTACCTACTGCTGCATAATAAATGGCTCCCAAAATGAGCAGATAAAGTTTCTGTGGGTCAAGAGTTCAGGAGCTGGGTAGTTCTGCTTAGGGTCTCTCTGGTCAGTGGTCCAGACAGAATGACATCATGAGCCAGCATATTGCCTTTTATGACTCAGATACTCCCCATTTAAGCAATGGGTGTCCTTTCTCTGCCTAATACAGCTTGCACCGAGTTCCAGGGATACAACAGTCAGTAGGTGGAAGGAGTGGGCAACTATCGAATGCTATGCAGTTACGTATATGCATCAATTCAATGAATTAACCATTATTACTGTAAACATGTGCTCAGTAAAATCCAAAGTTAAAAAAAAAGGTCAGTGGGAAGCAAGGTAGATGGCTCCAGCCCTCCCAGAGTTTACAGTCCCACAGGGAAGCTGGTGCTAGACAACCAGAGAAAGTGTTTCATCTAAGGGAAAGTTGTGGGGGCAGAGGCAAGAATGCCCAAGCACAGGGTACCCTTAGCTTAAAATATGTACCCTGGAATCCTGGGCCCTCAGACTATGCTATTCTGTATACTTTTATTATGCACTAGCCATCATTTTGGCTTCTTCCCAAGGAAGAATTACACATTGTCCTGAAAATACAGTGCTCTGTTGTGAGGTTGAGGCCTTTATAGGTACCGAGTAAGACTCAAAGATGGTTATCAGTTTCCTCTCTCCAGTAAGGAACTTCAGGTGGCGAGGACAAAGACTTTCTCAGTTGTGCAACATTAAGTTTGCATCAAAACATCTTCATTCTTCAGACAGAAAACAAATCATTGGCACCTGGAGAAAATCTGCTTTCTGAGCCTTAAAGATATCTTTTTAATCACTGGGTAATGGAGGAATAAATTATGCCCATAAGTGATTTAAGCCAAATTAAACCAAAATAAAACCTCCCATATAATTTAA
>NDGN011487318.1:0-15085 GCA_002564285.1 Tympanoctomys barrerae
AATAAATAAATAAATAAATAAATAAATGAAATCCTGGCATTAGTTCTTTGAACATTTGACAGAATTCAGCAATGAAACTCTAGGGGCATGTTTTTAATTTTTTTTTCTGGGACACTTTTTATTACTCATTCAATATCCTTATTATTTATTGATCTGTTCATAGTTTCCATTTCTTCTTGATTCAGTCTTAGTAGGTTGTATATTTCTAGAAATTACCTACTTCCTTTGGGCTAGGTAATTTGTTAGTTTGGTGAATGCCCCTCCTAGCTCTTTCTACAAGAACTGTGTTTCAAACACCTCCAGTGAATGGCCCAAATCTCAAATAGTAACAAACCCTACATATACTATGACTTTTTTTCTATATACCCACACACAAATTTAACGCCCTTTCCATCTTAAGTAAGCACTTATGTGTTTAACTTCTATAGTTTGGAACAAACCAGTAAAATGCATATGATTTTTCATTTTTTAATAGGTTTATTGAAAGACTCATTCTTTGTTCAAGACATTTATCTTTTCTCATAAAGGAAATACTTTGCAGATTCTCTTACACTGTTAAATTGATTTGATGTAAAGTGTGGTATAAATTCAGGGTTTTTTTCAATGATTTTCTGCTTGGATGATCTGTCCATTGCAGAATAATATCTGGCTTACAGAAATGCCCCACCCAATGCACTAAAAGATCTCCTAGATCAAGTCTGTTAAAAATGTACATCAGCAGTGAAAAAAAGTTTAAAAAATTTCCTTGTTAATGTCTAAGTAAAAATCATTTTAAGCATTTGTCTGCATTCTGTCTGTTGAAACATGAAACTAATAGAACATGAAGGAGCATATTAACAATAACCTTGTATGGAAGGCCTTCAAGAATTTACTGAGACTTTATTCACGCTACATTAACTTTACCAATTCATTGCTGTGGCAGATTAAAAAAAGAAAAGAATAGGAAGTGGGCAGGTGGGTTAAGGACACAACATTCTGTTCAATGAAAGACTGGCAAATGCGCTTACCTCTTCTGACTGCTCCCGGGTCTGCGCAGGTGAAGGCCTTCTTCCCACAGTGAGTCGGTGGCAGGGATAAGAGAGCCCTGACTCAGCAAGACATATCTACAGGAAGTAGAATTCAGCATTTGTAAATAAAATGTGACCATGTTTCCCAAAAGAACTTTACTTTTTGAATATTATCATTTTTTCCATTATTTTTGGAACTAGAATACAAAGCTTAAGTTTCTCCATATTTGAGATAATATGGTCTCCAGGGCTAACTGTCATTAGATAACAGATGAGCTCGACAAAGCTGTAATAGTGAACCATAAAAGGACTCATATGCCCCCAAAGTGTATTTCTATTTTCTGATTAGTACAATAATACTTTAATTTCCTAACTCTCAGGGTAGTAAGAGTACCTGGAGGACTGGATGTTGAAGGCATTTAGTTTGTTTCTAATTTTAACACATAGATACAAAGTTCTCCAAGTTTTAATATGTATTAATACACAATTTCATATATTGTTAAAGGTTATAAACTTATAATACTTGTAAAGAATCTAGCGTGGTTCTTGGTACACAATTTCCAGTCCCTATTATCAGTATTATGTCCAACACTATCAAAAGAATTCACCTCACTTGGCCAAAACAATTAAGGCAGCAAATATTTACTTCTATTGAAGTTTGCAGTAGATCAGAAAGTAGTAATTTAGAAGTTTAAATTAAATTTGGGTAAGCATAAAGAAATACGACTTCATTTTGTGTTTTATGAATACCAACTGAATTCTTTTCAAGAAAAAGGGGCTAATACTTGTATTTAGAATTTTTACATGTTCCAAAAGTTATTAATTTATTCTTGCCTATTCATTAATATACATGCATCAATTTATCAGTCACCAGTATCAAAACGAAGCATTCAAGATAAAACTTGACTCTAAACACAGATATGAAAACATAGTAAAATAATTTTTTCAAACAGCAAAAGTGCTCTAGCACTATAAAAAAAGGATCTCATGCAGCCTCTTCTCAGCAATAGCAACATTATTTATGTCCCTTGTTACCCAGTTAAACTCTGTTGTGATACATAATTTTTAGCTCTAATGGGGTACAATCTTAATACATTACTGAAAACACTGGGGTAAGCCAGCTGTACGCTCCTTGCCTGCATGTGGCATGCCTACCAATGCAAATGAACAAGTCTAACACTTTAGTTTTATTATTTGTGCATGTTTTAAAATAAGTCAATTTGTTAAATGTGATCTTCTTGTGTTTAAAAGGGAACATTATAAAAGAAAGTTTTTTAAAAAACTGTGTCAAGCTTATCATTGTTCTAAAAAGGCACTAGCACAATGAATTCCATCCAGGCTCACTAGCACAGAATACAATCATTGTAATACTCTGAGGAAGATAAACAGCACTGAATATTGCTTTAATAAAGAGCAACTGACCTACCCATGTTTTGAAGTCTGCAATTTGGTAAGTTTCAACATATGTATGAAAATACCGAATATTTTTAAAAGCACTTGATTTTTAAATTGTTCTGGTTGAGCTTGATATATATTTAAATTACAAGAGGTGCTTCACACGAAGTTGTTATTATTATAGTATCCATTTAAAGTCAGGTGTGGTGGTATGTACCTATAATCCTAACATTCAGGCAGCTGAGGCAGGAGAATATTAAATTTGGGGCTAGTTTGAGCTAGATAGCATTATTTTGCCTCAGACATTCAAACCAAACAAAACAATAGAAGATGGTACTACTAATGTTAACACAGATCAACAATCTTGCCTAAGGCCACAGAGGTTCTGAGTAGTAAGCCAAAATTAGTATCAGGCAGTTTTATCTCCTAGCCAATAAAAAACTATACAATTAAACAATTAAGAGCCTACTATACATTGTCATGTGGTCTGATATGTGTCATGTGGTCTGATATATTGTCATGTGGTCTTTTTTCTTTGGCTTAATTATATTCTTTGGCTTAATTAAAACAGCTACTCCTAGAGGCCATCATTTGTCAGGTATTATACAGTAAGTACTTAACATATGTTTACCATACATGACACTTTGCAAAAAGATTATAATTATTTAATCACAAAGTAGAAAGGTAGAATAACTTATCTAAGATAAATCAGTTACTATGTGGCAAGCCAGTTTTCACTCAAAAGATTTCTACTACATAACCTTCTGAACACAAAAACCTTTTATGATTAAGGAGTTCTGAGGATGACAGATGTCAGGATCACTCCTTTAAATTTTCAGATGTTCACTGTTGAACTGGATATATTAGTAAGGTAGTTTTAAACTAAACTGAGTCAGGACACTGGAACTTTATTTATTGCCAACCAGTGTGTAAATCAAAAAAGCTTATTTATTTTTATTCACAATTCAAGCTTTTTTAAAAAATCACTTATATGCAAGAAAAGTCACAGAGCTTTAATTTGTGGCAGGTTGAAGCAAGCTTATTAAGAATGCTAGTTACCAAGTACATACTCACTTGCCTGGACTAGCCCATTGCCACATTCTTGTAGCAAGGTTAAATAGCAGTTTAGTCACCTCATAAGAAAGCACACTGTTAAAAGGAAATGACTAATAATATTCTAGAACCTATCAAATATTAAAAGAGAAGTTAAGATCAATTATCTACAAACTCTTGTGTAAATAGCTCAGAAAGCTATTTACTACCGGGCCTTGCTGTGTTACAGTTTTCAACTGATTTGGCAAGTTAATAAGAGTTAATGAAATAAATACAGTAACAAATTTTAGTTTCTTTGCACATAAAATCTAGCATCCAAGCAAGCATAGTGGGAAGAAACAAAGATGGCTGCTACAGATGATTCCATCATTCTAGATTCTTCAGATGTCAGAATTACTTGGTAGGTCCTTAAAATTCATCAATTGGTAGTATGCCATCCAAGAGAACACAGATCTTGAAGGCTATACCTTCCCCGGCCAAGCATCCTCTGCCTCATTCCAAGTTACAAATGAAAATGTACAAAGAGAAAAGACAGCAAGGCTACTTATAAAACTCCTATTATTAGTAGCCCTCCAATCCACAAAAGATTTCAAATGAGAAGAATGTTTCTCCTCAAACAAAGAATTAATGTAAACCTACTGTTTACCAGAAGAGAAAAACGAGGTACAGAGGTAGTTGTTTCCCCTCAGTCTTACATCTATCTAGGGATAGTACAAGCATGTTTTCTTGACTCGTAATCTAGGTTTTACTATATGATCTTATTATCTTTTAAAGATGTTATAGGTAGTTGCAAAAATACAAACTAGATAGGTTAATTATCTCAAATTTTATTTAAATGATTTTAAAAATGTAAATGTGTGTAGTGCCACCCAAGGTCTTTGCACTAAGCTACATCCCACCCCTTTTAAATTTTTAAAATTTTTGATGCAATGTCTAAGTTACTAAGTGTCTCAGAATAGGCTCAAATTTGTGATCCTCCTGCCTCAGCCACCCAGAGCTGTGACTACAGGCATATGCCATCACGCCAGTGGGGGAGGGGGAGTCCTTTTAATCTGATAGTATCCAGGAGAATTATCTGATGCTTTTTTTTCCCTTAACATTCTAATTACCTATGTCTATTCAATGCAACGCTGATCTAACATTATTTTTGGTTTTTCTCTACCAAGAGGAGTGTGTTCCACATAGGAACTATCTTGTTTTAAATTGTCTGTTGCATTTTTCCAAACCAGACTATACCTTAGGGAGATAAAGAGTTGCTTCCTGCAACAGAATGAATGAAATTTCTAGGCAAGAACATTTTTATTAACTAAATTATGCATACCACAATATTCTTCGATGTTTTTATTGATCCTAGTGAGTACAACGTAAGTTCTGAAGTACTTCAGAATACTTCTGAACACTACTAAATTATACCAAAGAATTGTAGTCCTATTAGACAAGGCTAGCACTACATAGTGGCATAGTATTTCACATATATATTTATAGAGAACATTCAGACTTGCTTAACATAAAGTACCCTAGACAAGAAGATGGGAAAGTTGTCCTTTGCAAGGTAACTTTTAACCAAGTAAATCATTTCAGTTGAACCTAGTTTTCTTGTAAAGTCAACTCTTTTGCACACAGGTCAATATTCCATGCTGTGAATTAAAATGGCTTGTTTCTCATAGCTTGTATTACTGTATATAATTGCTTTTGAGCACCCTCTGGTGGAGGGCAGAAGAGGAACATGAACGTATTGCTTCTAATTAGTGAGAATGGTGAAGAGAAAAATGGTTTATGTGTAGATTTCTCAATTCTTCCTCCTATTTAATAATTGAAGTCATTAACTCAAGAATAAGTCATATTAACCATATAGTTACTCAGAGTTCATAATTCAGTCATTGAAAACCCACTTTTGAGTGCCCCTTATACATATAACAGGCTCTTAGACATAGGTAAACTGGACTTGAGGCTTATCTTTGATACTGCCCAAGCAAGTTGCATGATGTCATGGGATCTCAGTTTTCTGAGAAATGGGACTAATATCTTTGTTAAGAGTATTAAAAAGATAAATAGAAAAGTGCTTAAGATAGTAGATTTAATTTTAACTTAAAAAACAAAATAAAATCCATACTACCTTCATCTCAGGCTCCTTTAAAAAAAGGAAGATTACCAGATATTTTTTCACTTTAGTGTCTAGGCCTAGATGACAGTATTGGTGTAGTTTAAGTATTTTATACAAGCTTATGTTAACTACATTTAATTAGTACATGTCTGAAACACAGACAGAGCAACTAAATATACTAATCTGTTCCATACTCAAGATATCCAAACTATGTTGGCCAATATTTAGTAAAAGATTTAATTCCTAAGTGAATAAAGTTTAAATTATTTAAATTGTTATTTCTTCCTGCATAACATGCTTGCAAATGTTGTCTAGCTGACAGTACATTTAGACCTATTGTAGCTCTGAGTGCTTCTAAGAGCTCATCTCTGATATCACTCACTATCTGCTTGTAACTTGGATTTTTCAGAGGCTATGTTCAAAATGACAGCCAAAGGAAGAATCTGTTATAAGTTTCCCATTGAATTTCTGTAAGATGAATTTAATTAACATTGAAGGACAGAGCAAGAGGCAATCATGGACCAAAGAAGGCTTGTCCCAGTTAAAATTACTGAGAATATTAAGCTTAGTACATTTACCAAACATGTAAGCCACTTTTTCTTTTCCTGTTGCCACAGTTAAAGAAAATACTGTTGTTCTATGTCTTTATGCTGCATTGCACCCTTTTGTGGCGATGTTCCAACAGTGTTGCCTTTAACACATTTCTATATGTGTAAAACACTTGTGAATATATGGGTAGGACACTGTGCACAGATCCTAAGACCTAAGTTAAAATCATAAACATTCCTCTTATTTACTGTGTTGCTTCTATCAACTTTCTTTTCTCAATTTTATCACCTGAAATTTTCTTAAATGGACTTTATGAATTTTACATCCTTTTTTCTCATGTTGAATGATTTTTTTTAGTTGATGCTCAAGGACATAACCTAGACTGTCCTTCCAGGAACTACTTCCCACTATATTTTGTATACTATACATAGATTTGTTTGCTCACTGATCAAATATGTGTCATGCACTTGCTTACTCTTTTCTCTTTATATTACTCTTGCCTAAGTTTTTACTATCATTCTTTCCCACCTGTCTACTTTATAGGTAAGTGAGGATAATACAAGGAAATGTGAAAATACTTCAAAACACATCTCAACTTCTTAAAATATAGCAAACCTATTATACACAGAGCCCTCTCTGTTGACACACAAGCCAAGTTGCCTCAGCATCACCCCAACAGCGGAACATCAGTGGTGATTTGTTTGGGCTTCTGCAGGGCCAGCCAGTACTCAAGCTAATTTGTAGTGTTGGCAATAAATAAATGGGTTTGGGGTTGCAGTTTGGGCACTCAGTATCTAAAAGGTTCACCATCACTTCCATATACTCTCCTGAACCTTAAAGTTTTCTGTCTTCTTAAAGCACTTGGTGTCTTCTGGTAGTTAGTCACTGAATATGGAGAAATTTCATAAAGCTTCCCCATGTTTTTCACATCATTTTGAGGGCTGGGGAGATAGCTCAGTAGAATAAGCACTTGCCTAACAAGTGCAAGGGTCTGATTTCAATCCCCAGTTCCACCAAAAAAAAAAAAAAAAAAAAATTGACTTGCAAGATGGAATAACATGTATCACTGTAAGGCAATTTGTTTGGTAAACAAATGTCATATGCTTCTTTCAATGGGTATTAAAAAGAAGAGTGACTACAAAGTTGGACTCCAAAGCCACACTGCCAGGGTTTGAAATCCTGACTGTGCTCCCTAATAGCTGATGATTTTGGACAATCTTGCTACTTTTTTGCCTCAGTGTCTGCTTATGTAAAGTTTTCTAAGTAATAAAACTGTTGCGAGGGCATCAGTCTATTTATCACACTTGATGATGTAGAGTTTGCTATGTAACTGTGGAAAATAAATGGTACTTGTTTTGAGTGCAAAAAACTACTTTTATTCACTTAAGAAAGTTACTGAGCTACCACCACAGGATAGTTTCGGCTTTTTGAAACCAATGGTTCACTAGGCTATAGGTTTACAAATAAAGTGCTCTGTTTTACTCTGCTACACTTAATCCTTATTATGACCTATGAGAGATAATGAACTTGGTAGAGTCTGTCAAAGTCCTATTCCACAGACAAAAATGAGAGTCAGAATCACTCATGATCACAGAGCAGAATGGAGTCAGAACTGACTAAAGTTGATTCCTACTTTTGTTTTTAAAACACTTTTGCTTGTAATGTGAACCAATCTGATTAACTTATTAATTTTTTGAGGGCAGGAACACGGCAAAATTAAACTATGAAAAACAATCTTAAGTCTTTAGATGTCATTAAATTACCAAAATAAAGAATTATATTTTAAAGCATAGAAAGATGAAATACAGTAACATGCTATAAATTTTTTACTAGGTTTTCTTTTTTAAAGTTAACTTTAAGCAAGGAATATAGCTCAGTGGCACAGTGCCTGCCTGGCAAGCACAAGGCCTTGAGTTCAATACTCAGTTCAAAAAACTGTTAACTACAAAAGTGACAATATTTGTAATGAAGTATAATTTTATACTTCTCAGGTCAGATAGTTATTACATCATTTAAATTATTTTATTGAGTAGAGTATATTAAAACCACTGACATAAAAGAAAATGACAATGGATTATGCTTAGGGAAGACATCAGAAAAGATGTATCAAATGTTCCCTGATTCTTCATCTATTCAAATACAACAGTGTTCACATGATGGTTTGTAGGTCACATATTTGACTCAGATTATCTTGTTTTGTGTTGGGCAGTCCAATATAATGAGCACTCTATTCTTAAAGTAAATGAACACCAAACTTAAGTATTTTTTAAATTATGAAAATATTACTTTCCAGAAGAGATTTCCAGAAATTTTGTTGTCACTGGCGATTTCACACACAATGGTTTAACAAAGTAAGAAATACGAAAAGTTTTAATACCAAAATTGAAAACAAATACCAAAAGAAACCATGTGTTAAAATAAAAAGTTTTCCCAATAATTTGTATTCCACAATAATTGTTATTGCTGTTATTATTTAATTTGGTTCTGTGGAACCATCTATTGAAAAGTATTCACCACTTTATGTTAAATGGGTGAAAAAAAATCTATCCTAGACGCAGTGAGTTTGGGTTGTAAAAGCAGCAGTGCTTATTTTATCTCCCCACAAAGTGTTGCTGAGATAATTACTGCTGACAGCTTTATTCAAGGTTCATTTCACTTTTTCTGCTATTTTTCTCTGGTTAGAAGTTCAACAGAGCCCATGGGAAGCCACACCCCTCACACCTGTTAGGCTTCTTCATGTTACTGAGGGCCAGTATGGACATGTCACTTCAAATTAGTATTGTACCAGGGCGCTAACTGTGACAATTACTTATCACAGGTTTAACTAAAAAAAAAAAGAAAGAAAGAAAGAAAGAAAAAAAAAGTTTCTAATTCAACCACAAAAATAGTGTCACCAAATGTAATTTAAATCTAGAAAAGTGGATTGCATAAAATCGAATAGGTTCTCAGGATTGAGCTTTGAGCAGTGTCTGAATTATACTAGGATGCTATACAACTGAACATTTCCTTTAAAACAAAACTAAACCAAAAAGGTAAACATGGCAAAGACAGCAATTACACTTTATCAGCTAGCAGTGGACCTCATGTTTCTTCATTGTCCTTTAATGTTCAATCCATTTTGTTAATTCCTTCGTGTCAAGTAACTAATTCAATAATGAAAATTTCCAGCCAAAACAAAGCATCTACTTCTAAATTTACCAAAGGAAAGAAATAGTTTTATATTAGGAAGGAAGCATTCTTCCATTTGTATTTAAATCATGTGCAAGTCAGGAAATTATCATTAGAGTGAATAGACATTAACCTACATGAAAAAGGAAAAGCCTCATACTATTAAATGTTTTTCAAGCTAACTACTATAATGCTCTCTGTTTCAAGTGCAAAATAATCTCAGAATTATGCCACCTCTGAAAAGACCTGGGCTGGTTGGAGATAGTTAATATGGACTGCTGTGAGGCTAATTGTGGATCTTCAGTTAATTACTTTCTGCTGATAGGGGATTTAAAGATAAATAAAATGGTCTTTTATTCCATTTTTATTTCAGTTTGGACTAAAGAAAATATAGGAATGACGATGGCTAAACTCTGAATACTTCATTGTTTGCTGCTGTTATTTAGATAAGGAACCGAAAGGCATGAGAAACACACATCGTAACCAATGCTAATGTGCACTATCAAAATAACAGTAAACAAATCTGCATTTGCCATAATGAGCATGATTTGATTCACAAATATCCAGGGTCTCTTACCTGGTCAGAGTTAACAGAAATTCCAGTGACATTTGTTTTCTTTCTTCTTACCTTTTTCTGATACACACACACATACCCCCCCCCACACACACACGGGCTGGAAACACAAGCCATCACTAGTGAAGACTGGCTTTGTAACAGCATCTAAAAATATTAAGCACTCATGAAAAGGAGAAAATAACAATACGAAACTGGAAGTTCAACAGAAGAATCTGCAGAAAGTCACTCCTATTGATGAGTGAAATTAGCTCAATGGTAATCTTGGTAGCCAACATAATTTCATTATCTTAACAGTTTGGGAAACTTAAAAGTCATCCTACATACAAAAGACACATTGTTAAATACAGGATTTTTCTCAAGATGTTTTCCTAACACTTATAGGGACACACTAAGGAAAATTTGTAAAATCAATATAGAAAATATTAACTATAAGTAAGTGTGCAGGAACTTACG
Source organism: Tympanoctomys barrerae (assembly GCA_002564285.1). Classification (NCBI taxonomy): domain Eukaryota; kingdom Metazoa; phylum Chordata; class Mammalia; order Rodentia; family Octodontidae; genus Tympanoctomys; species Tympanoctomys barrerae. The sequence continues at coordinate 10,307 of NDGN011487318.1, forward strand.
AGAACAAGCCTTCTGCCTTATTTTACAATCATAATCACACAGCAAATCAAAACCAAATCATCAGTTACAAAGGTGCTTTTACCTAAACTAGTTCCTTATTTTAAGCTTGACAAACAGATTCTGAGGAAAAACAACAAGAGAGCTGCTATATTCGTTAGTGGATACTTTAGCTTATCAAAACTATGAAATCTTCATGTATACAATGATGCATCTCAAGCCTGCTTTGTATGCAGAAAGAGTACCAACCAACCATTTGGCAAATGCCTAGTCAATGGTGGGATGCCATTTACCCCACAACACTGTGGAACTCTGGATAACAAACATAAGAACACTGAATGTTTTTCTAGCAGCATCTAATTCCTTGGCAAAATTTGGGTAGTTATGCTAACAATGTTGGTCTCAGTATAAGGACAGTGCTGCTGGCTTTTCATACTAGAAAATACACAGTCGGAATTAACTATGCCAAATTAGACATAGCAAGATAAATGGGTACTATCTAAAAATGAAAAAAATAATTTTACTTTGTTAATCCCTGCTGGCCAATGACAACCATTTTTTTCCTACATTCAATTCCCATAACCCTCATTGTGAATCTCTAGAATTCTTGGTTTAAAAGTTGGGAGGATTGAAGATATATCTCAATAGTATAGCACTTGTATAAGATGTGCAAGGCTCTAGGATGTTTTTTATTCCCAGCACCGAAAAACAAAAAGTTATAGTTTAAAAGAAGTCATAAATTTGACGGCGACTATGTTTAGATATCAGGTTCTAAGGTGCTTGAAGACACAGTCTTGGCTGTATATTCTAATTTTAGCTAACATAGGATACAAGAGGCTGCTCTGCATAGGCTAGCTATGCAGTAAGTATCATTAATTTAAGTAGATTCTTTCCTTTTCAAGATAAATATAGAAGACTCTTACTACATATTCTGCCTACATCTAGAATCCAAAACAACTCCAAAATGAGATAAGTACATACAAACACATTACATTTAAATAGCTAACTGAGCTCTGAGAAGTGAAAAGTATAAGGCACAAAAGTATTCTGACTTGAGATGGCAAAATAAATTTAATTCAGTAGTTGCTGAGAACTTGAAATCACCAATTAAAGTAAGCAAAATAAGGGCCAACCAGATAGCTCAGTGGACTGAAGCACCTGCTTAGGCAGGCAAAACGACTAGAGTTCAATCCCCAGTGTGCCATGCAGGCCCCAGCACAGATCCCACTCCCAGGGCATACTGAAAGAGTGACTGAGATTGGGCATAGTGGTGTGTGCCTATAATCCCAGCACATGGGAAGCTGAAAACAGGAGGACCACTACAAAGTCCAATCTATGTAATGAGACCTGGTAGACCCTGTACTATTCACATTAAAAAAAAAAAAGCAAAATACAGACTATTCAAATTCAATATGAATATAATTTCAGCTTATGCATTTTTATTCTTTGATAAAAGCATACTAATTTTATTTCATATTTAATGTTTCAATGTAATTCTTTCACATCCATATATATATATATATATATATGTAGACTACAGAAAAATTAGAATAATTTGAATGACATTTCAACTTGACTTTGTAAGATGTGATGATTTTAAAATTTAAATGGATGCCTAATGTAGTTAATTAAAACATTTTCATATTTGTATAGAAGCTAGAAATATATACTAGATATAAAAATATTAATAATAATTTTAAATATCTCACTTAAGAATAACATACCTAGCCTCATCTGACAATGATATCTCTAAGGGCTATATTCACACCTCAAAGTACTCACTAGAGACATAATCTGAGTTGTCCTTTATGTTCTAACTACAGTGATTTCTAAGAGGGATGATGTGTGGTATCATAATAGATTTCTCATTTTTTCTCTTAAGATTTTCACCAAGTTATACATTGTATGTTTTGAGACTGTTACATTCTAAGTACATTTGAGTTTTAGTATGAAAACCTCTTAGAGAATAGATCTTTTGACATTAAGTAGTTATTCTAATATGTTATCTTAAAATGTATTTTGTCAGCTACTAATGTAATTATACCATCTTTTAATTTTCAATCTGTCACTTCTTATCCTTTGGATGTCTCAAAGGGGATTAGGATAGGACACTTAGTAATATTTTACTATTAAGTATACTTTTAGAGCTCTCAAGTTAATATAAGAATCAGTAAACCCCTCTATACATATATATATGTATTTTTACTTAGTGGTTCACTGATTCTTATACACATACACCCCATGAACATACTTTTTTTTAAAAAAAGGCAAAATGAGAAAATCCTGAGAGATAATCATCTTTTAAAAACTATTTGACACATGGAAGAAAGTCCTGGTCTCAAGTGAAGTATGTCTTCTGTGGACAAACTCACACCTACAGCATTCACTTATGTCAATGCTTCAGATTTACGATGAAATAAAAGCTATGAAGATTTAACTCTGCAAAACAGGGATAAATCATTTTTGCATATTAATTATGAAAGTTCTATTTTTTGAAGTGTCCTATAACTTTAAGCTGTATAAATTTACAGAAAAATACACTACAAAATAATATGAATCTAATAAAAACTGAACAGTGAAAATTTTTCAAGAAATAGAAGATAAATCATCTTATACATATTTTAGTAATATTAGAAATCTTCCTTTAAAAAAAGAAATTTCTCTGCAAAATGAAAAAGATCATTTCAGATTTAATGTAAGCTTAAAAAAAAACTATTAGTACACTTGTCTTTAGGAGTCCTGTATTATTTAAAAGTTACCAAATTTTTAATTGATTCATTTCATTTACTAAAGAATTATGCGTTAGAGTTACAAACAACAAGAGAATTTTAAGAGTTAGGAGATAATTTGAACTTGGAGGTAGGGAAGGTGGTGGAGAAAATTGGAGAACAGTCCAACATTTATTCGACATCTACTATATAACACACACTTTAGATTCACCCTCTCACATATTGCTAGTACAGGGGTTTCATTAGGTATTATTACTCCTGTTTTACAGGTAAGAAAACAAAAGTCCTGAGTATATTTTGCTCATTGTGGGGTTGATATTTAATTCTAACTCAGGTTGTTCTGACTCCATAGTTTATATCCTTACAACTACATGAAAGAAACCTTTTATTTAGCCATACCAAGTCATATTTTTTTTTATCTCATTTAATCTGAAAGCTGCTAATATGCCCATATGGCAGATGAAAAAAATTCAAATTTTGTAGAACTATTAAATTTGTCTAGTAACATACTCTATTTCATGGTCACATATATATCCTACTATAACTCTCTTGTCTATTAAAAAAAAAAAAAAACCAAAGTCCTCAGGCGTTATATCAAACAGCTAGCTGTAGAACTCAAAAGAGATTACAAACTACGCCTTCAGGCTCCAATGCACCAAACCCACTTTACATATTCTGTCATTTAAGACACTCAGACACACCTATCACTACCATGTGACCCAGGTCTCCTAAATATACAAACTCTTGCCCAGCTAAAATGATATTCAAATCTCTGACAGAATCAAACTAATGTTATTAAAATTGGACTTCCTCCAATTTTGTAACACTAAAGCCTTTATTCAATATGTCCTGGTGGAGAAAATTATCATGTTATAGTCAGCTGTGAGTGAAGTCCGCTAAGGGAAGCCAAAAAAACATCTCTTGCTTTGTGAATTCAGGAGGGATTTGGCAAGATTGGTTGCTTGAGGCTTAAGAAACATTAAGCTGTCATTTTGGACACATACAGGCAGCTAAGAGGCAAGCAAAAATGATTTTTTTTCTCTAATAGAGTGAAGGATCTCCCTGAGGATACTGAGAGTAGATGATTCTTTGCTAGTATAGCTGTGCATATCTAGGTGCAGGGGGAGGTCCAATCGAACAAAGATTGGAAGCAGGCTATACCTCCTTGTAGACTCTACCATCATGCTACCAAATTTTCCTCTAGAATCTAGTTCATCCTCCCGCATCATCCCAGACTTGGTAAATCCTACTGTACCCTACTTCTATTCTCTAGGGCTAATATCTCCTCCTACAATAAGACCATATTCTGTTCTATACCATAATTCTGTTCTCATCAGATCTCAACTACAGAATCTTATCTATATTGAATTTTATCTTTTTAAAACTGCAACCAATTCAATAAATGCATCAAGTTTGAAGCAACCTACATCAAGTGAAGAACACTTAAAACTTTGTAGGACTATGGTCAAAACTGGTACACTTGGGGAGACAATGTTATGCTTTGAATATGATTTTGGAATTATCAGAGATTTTTTGACTATGCTAAAAAATTCTTCAGAGATCAAAAAGCAGATGCTATTTGATGGTATAGCTGGGCAGGAATGTCATGTAGTTTTGGGGGAAGCATTCTAATCTAATAGACAAGTCAGAAAAGGAATTTTAGTCCAGGCACAATTTTCTAACTTTCTAGTATTCTTTTGAAACGCATTTACATCTCTGAACCTTAAAGTACTATTACGGAGCTTGGATATTATCCTGTCATCAATGGAAGCAGAGGAATAATAAATATGATACAGGGCCAGCCAAATAGCTCAGTGAATTAAAGCACAGGGGCCAGGGGTTCAATCCCCGGGGCCTGCCATGCTGGTCCTGCCTCAGGGGTGTGTTGAGATGGCAATTGAGACTAGGCATGGTGGTGTATGCCTGTAATCCCAGCTCTCAGGAGGCTGTAAACAGGTGGATCATGAGCCCCATCTAGTAGTGAGTCCCTTTCCTTAAAATACAAAAGAAAGAAAGAAAGAAAGAAAGAAAGAAAGAAAGAAAGAAAGAAAGA